>CM070674.1:16239589-16400650 GCA_036346575.1 Dendrocalamus sinicus | reverse complement strand
TGGACAACACACTCTTGCCGTAAGTGTCGTAAGTGTGTCTTGTTCGGGCGCACCATCGTGCCATGATGGGTTCGTTCTTAGCTGTAATAGATCTGAATGTGTTGTTGTGCTTACCTCTTATTGCTGTGATTGTTGCAAAAGATACATGGACCATTTGGGTGGAAAGATGAGCTGTTTCGTCAAGCGCATGGCTGCCAATTCGAAGCATAGCATATCATCGAGGCACATCAGAGGCTGCTGCTTGTGTCTTGAGGAATGCCACATCTGAAGAGACCAGCTCTTGGCATTCCTCAAGACCCGGCGGAGCCTCGGATGTGCCTCGTATAACTTATTATGCTTGGTGTGCGATCATCGTCTGAAATGAACTATCAAAGCGATTTGTAATGTAAACGTGCATGAGCGACTATCACGACGGTTCTATATACGAACCATACGCTGATATGCATAAATCACGAGCGGTTGGTATTCCGAACCATGCAGCGATAATGTTAGAACTATCACGACGGTTATATGTGAACCGTCTATGATAGTCAACAATCATGGCGGTTATTAATTTGAACAAATGCAGCTGATATTGTTGTATCACGAGCGGTTAATATTAATAACCGTCGATGATAATTCATAAACGATTATTAATCTGAACCATCGTGATATGTCATTTTCACATACCGTTTGTGGTTGGGCGTGCGTGATATTGCGTAGTATTAATTACTTGGCGTACTTACTTGAAGGATGTCGACCGATCTGTCTTCATTCGCTTGCATCGGTGGAGCAAAGCGGCGACTTTAGGGAGTTGGGGTGAAAAATATGGCCGTCTTCTTGGTGATCGATCGAGAGGTTAGTATACTCAATTACTTAACATTCTTAGTGATCGATCGGAGATTAATACTCAATTACTTAACATTCTTAGTGATCGATCGGAGGTTAGTAGTAGGGGTAATAATCATTTTGACACCCATTTGTCACTTGTGTAGCGTAGATGGACCAAATGGATGTATATTAAGAACCGTGTGAGTGAAGAGTACATTCTTGGCGTATCTGCTTTTAGAAGGCGGCGAGAGCTGGATATGTTGAAGAAGGGGATGAAATATATGTATTGCCCATGTATTGATTGTGATAATCTCAAGATGTTTAGCAACTCAGTATGATTGAAGCTCACTTGATTGAAGGGTTTCAGAAAAGGGTACAAATGTTGGATCGATCACGGTGAAGAGAAGAGTACACAAGAAGGTAGTTATGACATAGTCGAGGAGACAACGATATGCGGTTGTGGATGTTCTTTTGATCATGAGGATAGTCGCGGGATGACAATCTGGATCAGATGTTACGTGATGCGAAGGAACTATAGTGAGAGAGAGTTTGGTAAGTCGAGGAGCTTGATGGAGGACTCGGAGAAACCTTTGTTCTCGGGCTGCAAGCCGCAATACCGAGTTGTCATCGGTTCTAGAACGCTAAAATTGAAGGCAAGCAATGGTTGGTCCGACAAGAGTTTCACGGCATTATTAGGTCTCCTAGTGGACATGCTTCCAACGGGAAATGTGTTGCGAGAACCACCTACCAAGCCAAGAAGATTCTTTGTCCATTAGGAATGGAAGTAGAAAGAATACATGCATGTCGGAATGATTGTATCTGTGCAGTAAAGAGTATGCTAGCTTACATGTTTGTCCGGTGTGCAAAGCATCCCGATACAAGCGTAAAAATGACTACGATGATGGGAAGGGCATCGAGGTGAAGCAAGGACCTCTGCTAAGGTGATGTGGTATCTTCTGTAATCCCCGTTTGAAGCGTTTATTTGCAAACGCAAGGATGCAAGATTGATGCGTTAGCGCTGCGGCGGCGTAAGAAAACAGAATGATAAGACATGTTGCTGATTCCTTGATGGAGGAACATCGATAGGATGTTTGTAGATTTGGTGTGGGCAGAAATATAAGGTTTGGGTTGAGTACAGATGGAATGAATCCTTTTGATAACATGAGGCGTGCCAGACATAGCACTGGCGTGACTCTGTGCATGTACAACCTTCCTCCTTGGTGTGTATGAAGCGGAAATATATTTTGATGTCACTACTTATCCAAGGGCGAAGCAACACAGCACTGATATTGATGTGTTCCTAGCCCCATTGGTGGAAGATCTTGCAATCTTGTGGAATGAAGGGGTACATGTATGGGATGCGGACAAGCGAGAGAACTTCACTCTCGGCGCCATGTTGTTACGCACCATTAATGATTTTCCTGCCCTTGGTAACTGTCGGGGTTGAGTATAAAAGAGCCAAAGCGTGTGCACCTTGCTGCTTAGATTATACCGAGTGTGTGGTTGAACAACTCGCGAAAAAGCGTGTACATGCGTCACCATAGGTTCCTTCCAAAGTATCACCCATACCGCAAGATGAAGAAACAATTTGTGAGAAAAAAGAGGATGACTCGATTACACGGACCTTTTAGCGGGAAAGAGGTGTATGATATGGTCAAGGATATAAATGTTGTGTTTGGAAAGGGACATAAATTGAGGAAGAACATGTGGAAAAAGAGGTCAATATTTTGGGACTTGCCTTATTGGGAGCACTTAGAAGTTCGCAATTGCATCGATGTCATGCACGTGAGAATAATGTATGTGACGATTTGATTGGTCTCTTCTTGAACATTCTGATAAAACAAAGGATGGTGTTAGCAAAGGTGTGACTTGGTTGCTATGAACATCGGGACCGAGTTAGCACCGATAGAGACCGATAAAGGCGGACGTACCTTCCCTAGCATGCTACACTGTCTAAGTCCGAGAGAAATGAGCTGTGCGAGTCCTTACATGGTGTGAAAGTTCCATCGGTCACTCCACAAGCATGAAGAAACTTGTTTCCGTGGAACATTTAAAATTAATTGGCATGAAGTCTCACATTTGTCATGTGCTAATGACACAAATGCTACTGTTGCAATTAGAAGTATTTTGCGAACAAGGTTCGGTGACAATCATAAGGCTATGTTATTTCTTCAACGCAATTGCTCGAGAAGGTCATTGATCGGATGGACTTGATACTCTGCAAACCGAGGTGGTGACAACTCTATGTCATCTAGAGATGTATTTCCCTCCATCATTTTTGATATCATGGTCCATCTCATTGTCCACCTTGTGAAAGAGATAAAAATAAGCGGCCTGTATTTCTCGTCATATGTACCCTTCGAGAGGTACATGGGAATTCTGAAGTCTTATGTGCATGTCGATCTCGGCCAGGAGGGTAGCATCATCGAAGGTTATACAACGAGAACATGTCATTGAATTCTACATCGGCTACATGGCTCGGGTAGAGCCGATGGGTGTACCTCTATCTCGTCACGAGGAGGCTAGAGGTATCGGGACTATCGGGAGAAAGCAATAACTCCGGATCAAAATACGTATGCTCAAGCCCATTTCATGGTTTTACAACACATGACTGAAGTGACCCCATATATTGAAGAGCACAAGGACATGCTACGTCGGGAGAATGCGAGCCGGTCAAGTTTGGATCACGAGACAACACAACCGTCGATTCAACGAATGGTTCAAGCGCAATTGACTAGGAGGTCGTCAAGTGAAACACTACAATGGTTGGCAAAAGGCCAAAATTTACAATTGTGACATGGCAAGGATCGACATTAATGGCTACACATTTTATACAACGGATCAAGATATAAAGAGCACGATCTGAGAACTCGGTGTCGCATAGATGCCTATGATGCGCGGCCGTCTGCGCTGGCCCAAGCTCGTACTACGGGCTTGTAGAGGAGATTTGGGAGCTTGACTATGTAATTTTCAAAATTCCTCTATTTCGGTGCCGTTGGGTCCAACTCCCACGGGGTGTAAGGGTTGACAAATGCGGCGTCACTCTACGTGGACCTCGAATGTGTAGGATACAAAGGCGAACCATTCGTACTCGTGAGGCAAGTTGTTCAAGTATTTTATGTAACCGACCGGCAAATAAGAAGCACCATGTAGTTCTTCAGGGAAAAAGAAGGATTGTCGGGGTTGAGAATGTTGTGGATGAGGAAGAGTACAATCAATTTGATGATTTGCCTCCATTCGGCGATGGCATCAGGCTCGAGGAAGAACAAGGTGATGAAGCAAGCTATATGCGTGTCGATCATCGTGAAGGGCTTTATTTAAAATGATATAGCCAAGTGTAATAAATTATGTAACTATGAAATAGTTATATTGGTTATGCTTGTGTTTTTCATAAATGTATCTATGTTCCATTGTAATTGTAAAATGACTCAGGAACTAAGAAATAGTTATATTTATGGTTATGCTTGCGTTTTTGATAAATGTATCTATGTTCCATTGTAATTATAAAATGACATAGGAACCTAGCTAGCTGCGGGTATCTATAGTGAACTATCACAGGCGGTTTATCAAAAGAAACCATCGTGATAACACATCCTGAGCGGTTCCATTGATAGAACGTGCGTGATAATGAATATCACGAGACGGTTCTATAGATAGAACCATGCAGCGATAATTAGACTATCACGACGGTTCCATTGATAGAGCAAATGCGTGATAATGGAAATATCACGAGGCGGTTATATCTATAGAAGTGTGCGTGATAGCTTCCCCTTCAAATACCCACGGCTAGGTGCGGAATCCGCACTCGCGCCTTGTGTTGTCTCCACTCTCCGGCGCCCCTGCTAGCTAGGTTTTGGTCCCTCCCACTGCGCTCCCTCGGCGCGCTCCCTCCAGGCACCGCTCCCTCAGCGCCGCTCTCTCCAGCGCCGCTCCCTCGGCGCCTTTCCATCCGGCCGCGCTCCTCAGCGCCTCTCCTCCGCGCGCTCCTTGCGCCGCTCCTCTCGGCGCCGCTCCCTCCGCGCCGCTCTCCCGCGCCGCTTCCTCGCGCCGCTCTCTCCGCGCCGCTCCTCAGGCGCCGCTCTCCAGCGCTTCATCCGCGCCGCTCCTCGCGCTTGCTCCCTCAGACCTTCACATGTATTTTATGTTATAAGCTTCACATGTTATATGCTCATGTTATATACTTCACATGTTATATACTTCACATGTTATATGCTCATGTTATATACTTCACATGTTATATGCTTCACATGTTATATGCTCATATTATATGCTCATGTTATATACTTCACATGTTATATGCTCATGTTATATGCTTCACATGTTATATGCTCATGTTATATACTTCACATGTTATATACTTCACATGTTATATGCTTCACATGTTATAGGCTCATGTTATATGCTTCACATGTTATATGCTTCACATGTTGGAAGGCCCATAGCTCACTGTGATTAGTTAATCATTAGAACTTTAGCTGGGACCATAGCTCACTGCGATTAGTTAATCATTAGAACTTTAGCTGGGACCATAGCTCACTGCGATTAGTTTTTCTTATAAGAGAGATGGCGTCCACACGGTCTTCGTCGTCGTCATTTGGGTCTCACGCTCCCAAGATTGCGAAAACTAAGCGTGGCGAGAGTATCGAAAGACCGGAGGGCGAATGACCATCACGGTGGTCTCTCGAATGGGATCCCTCTGGAACCGGCAAAGCAGCGTCATCATTTGGACTACTGCGGGATAATTGGAAGGCAGCGGGTCCCCATCACCATAGCAAGCTGGAAAGATTTGACAAAGGATCACAAAAATCAGCTATGGGAGGAACTTACAAATTCATTCAAGATCCCGTGAATCACGAGGACTCGTGCAGCAGGCGCTCTCGCGATGGGAAAAGCCCCAAGCGAAGAGATTAAGGCATTGGGGATGCCGTCCACACATTCATTCAATGGCCCAAGAGGACATCGTCCTCGACATGTCCGTGCCACAATCTTCACATCCGATGGCCCAGAGGGCGTCGCCACAGACACGGCATATCGGCTCGGTGGCTTCACCTCCACCTCCACCTCCAAATCGGTAAAGTCTATTGCATCGGCTCCGCCGAGCGCCACAGAGAACATATCGTAGCGAGGCTCCAAGGCCTCCAAGGCTCATGCAGCGAAAAATAAGCCACGTCCGTGCCATGGAAGTTTATTCTAGGAGTGTCGTTGTGCGATTCACAATTCGCGCGATTGGTATGATTTGCAATAGATTGCATGCAGGTACATGGAGAGTCAACATGAAGCCAAACCGCGAGTGCATTAACTCGAAATATAACGACACGCATTTCCTCCACGACTTGGGCTACATCGTCATGACATTCAAAGATTTATTCTTACTATTCAATCTCGGCGAACTCGGCGCCTCACTTCTCGATCTTGGACATTGTAAGTGTCTTGTACAATGAAGTTCTACATTCACGTTATACAGATAAATGTCATTACTCTTTCTTTATGTATAGATACATGATCCAAGAAGTCCAGCGATTGCGACGGCCGGTGGGTTTCGTCGACCCTCACTTGGTCTTGAGCAATCTATCAATGAAGATGCATCCTTCGTGCAAGGTTACATAACGAGGGGATTGATTGCTCACACCGACAAAGTGCGTCATGGTACCCTTCAACCAAGGGTAAGTGCTTCACTAGTTGCCACACATATGTTTCATTTGTACTTTACATGCGGCATGAACTTAGGATTAATCACTATGGTGACACACATGACTAGGCATCACTTTGGATTTTGCTTGTAATTGTACCAAAGTGGAGCAAGGTAATATACCTTGATTCCCTCCTTAGGAGCAACCACGACTTGATCGTGTGCAAGAAAATATAACAGGTAAACTCATTTCCTCCATACATAACTCTATTGTAATATTTCTTTTGTTTGCCACGGCCGAGGCTAAGTTTTTGAATCACGTGGGGCGTTTGCGATTATGTTGCCCAAGGAGGAACACCGACAAAAATTCAGTGACACGCTACGACACTACGTGTTTCGGTACCCTTCTAACACAACAATCCTATATCATACTTTGTTATAATGCCTCTAGAATTGACAATACCGATGTATGTAATTCTATTTTGCAGTGCCACCGGCAGCTACGAGGGCAACGTATGTGGATTCTCGTTTGCCGCCATATGAAGAAATCTTTGCTACTAAGATCAATGATCAGAGGTTTGTCGAGTCCTTCCAATAATTATTACTTTACGATTATATATATATATATATTTATATTACACACACATGCTAATTAATGACTTAACATTGCTCCTAGCGACGGCATTGTGCATTCAGCGAAAGTGCATATGATCTTGACAATCTCGTCGAGATTCATGGAATCATCTCCGAATTCTTGCTAGGAGAGGTCATAAGTAGGGCGGGAGAGTTCTCTGCGGCAATGGTGATAATTAGATGTTGAAACATTGGATTCAACTATACAAATCAAACAATTCCTTCAATTGAATTCATTTGTCGGATTTTGTGTAACGATTTTCATTCTATATATGTATGTGATCTGCTGGCGTTTGTTACATTCATACGTATGCGAATTTTGTTGTAATTTACTATGAGTTGCAATTAACTTATATCTGTCATTTATCGTAATGTCACGCTTGCTTGCTTTGAGAGGGCATGGCTAGCATATCTGAGGCTAGCCAAAAACATCAAATAAAATGGATGATGCACTTGGTATCCAGAGCGGTTCGTTGTTAAAATCCGTGCGTGATACAATATCCTGACGATTTCAAAGAGTGCCATCGTGGTGTGAATGATATCACGAGCGGCCTTTACTACTAACGTCATGATATACACAATATCACGAGCGGTTAGTAATAAAACCGTCGTGATATTATGTATATCCTGAGCGGTCTTTATTACTAACAAATGCTGTGATAGGCGAGTAGCGATGATGGCGGCAGAGGGGATGAATGTCGCTTTTAAAAATCCCTAAAAGAAACTTACTTAAACTTCTCCGATAGCAACAAATGCAATGAAGAAGAAAGTGAAGTACTCTTTGGAAGCTTGAGCAATAAGAGAAATGCACATAAGCGAGAGAAACCAAGGAGCCAAAAACACTCACTAAAAATAACAAGACCACGATGGCTGCCATAGAGGCGGTCGGACCGCCACTTGAGGGCGGTCGGATCGCTCTTTGGCCGTCGGTCGAACCGCGGTCGGTCGACCGCATGATGAGCGCCCAGGTCGGACCGCTCCAGTACCCGGCCGGCCAGAGTACTCAAAAATCTTGAAACTTGAGTATAATTTCAGATCTTGAAAAACAAAAAACAAAGTGGATTTCTTCCATTCTTTTTGTCCCAGAGCACTACAACAATATTCTAAATAGCAAGGAGGGCTTGGGTAACAAAGAGATCATACCAAGCAAGAATTTCAGATTATTGGAAAAATCTGAAACTTTGCAAGATCTGAGCTAAAACCCAAATTACTCCCCAATCTTTGATCCTTTGGCTATGAAACTTTGGGAATAGCTACTCAATAGCCTTAGGACTGTGAATGCCAAGTTTCAAGCTATCTCATGAAGGAAACATGAACTTCAACAAAACCCTAGAAAGAAAAAGATGAGCAGAGGAACTGAAAAATGAAAATCCTTGATTCATCCACCTTGCTCTAGGGAGAAACCAATCAAATGATCTTGAGAACTAGTCCCATCTTTGAGCAACCCATTTTGCCCCTCTTTGCAAGAAATAGCAAGAAACCAAAAACTCAGAAATCATGCGGAGGAGGCATCGAAGGTAAAGCAGGAGCCACGAGAGATAAACTTGGATATTCATTTCAACTCAAAGAGGATTACAAAGGAGTCAGACACGCATGGACATTAGAGCAGGGATGATTACATAGATTCTCAATCCATCCTCTCCCTCTCCCCAAATCAAGAAAACAAGAACCCTACATTCTTCTGGAGAGAGACAGAGGGAGCACTCACGGAGGACACACACCAGCTGAAACTCTGTCTCTCCCACCAACTAAAGACTAAAGCTAAAACAAACTCTCAAAGCTTCTTTTGACTCTAGCAAACCCTAACTCTCTCCCAAAGCCATGGAGGTGCATGCAGCCCCTCCCACCTATTTATAGCCTCGGCTAGGGTCTCAACCCGTTCGCTGCTAAACCGAGCGGAACCGTCTCCGCTTGTGCAGCCTCGCAAAATTACCAATTTGCCCCTCTGCACCTTAGAGCTTCCGCGTTCCTTGTCGTCCAAGCCTGCGCAACCACCTCGAGTCTCGCCGTCTTCAACACATCCAGGCCGTTCGACCTCAACGCCACTGCGCCTAGTCCGGTCACCTGGTGTGTCGCCATGACTCCGCCTCGGCGTCCTGCGACCAACACGGACAAGAAACACATCAAATAGCACCCTCGATACATGAAAGCACAAATAGCATCAATGAATCACACTTACATATGAAGGAGCCCAAACTTGCCAAGTCAACATAATATGCATCCTAATCACTTTGACCGAGTTTGACCAAGTCCGTGAGCCCAATTGCACCGCATAGCGTCAAGGTCGAACCAACCAAATCAAGCTCGACTTTCCTAAACCGATGTCAATTACTCATCACACACATGGGATGACCTCCACATGGTCTCTCAGATTGTCATGTGCTAATGACACAATTGCTTCCTGTTGCAAGTAGAAGTATTTGGCCGAAAAAGGTTCAAGTGATAATCAGGAGGTTGTGTTATTTCTTTAATGTAATTGGTCAGAAGGTCATCGATCTCGATGGACTAGATGCTCTATAGACCGAGGTGGTGACAACTCTATGTCATCTTGAGATGTATTTTCCTCCATCATTTTTTGATATCATGGCCCATCTCATTGTCCACCTTGTGAAAGAGATAAAAATATGCAGCCCCGTGTTTCTACATCATTTGTACCCGTTTGAGAGGTACATGGGAGTCTGAAGTCCTATATGCGCAATCAATCTTGGCGGAGCGACATCATTGAAGTTTATGTAACCAAAGAGTCGATGAGTTACGCATCGATTACATGGCTCAGTCGAGCCGATAGATGTGCTGTATCTCATCATGAGGAGGTTAGAGGTATCGAGACTATCGGAAGAAAGTAACAACTCCGTCTGGATCGTGCGCTCAAGACAATATCAAGATCTTAAGCTAAAATTTACAATTTTGACATGGCAAGATAAGACATTAATGGGTACATTTTATACAACAGATCAAGGCGAAAAGAGCACTGATCCGAACTTAGGTGTCGCATAGATGCATTTTGTGATGTGTAGTTTAGTACAACTTGCCCAAACTCCTACTACGGGCTTGTAGAGAAGATTTGTCTACATGATTTTCAAGATCTCTCTATTTTAGTACCATTGAGTCAAACTACCACGGGGTGTAAGTTTAACAAGTGCGGTGTCACTATTGTGGACCTCGAGCGCGTAAGATAGAAAGACGAACCATTCGTACTCACGAGGCAAGCTGTTCAAGTTTTTATGTAGCAGACCCACCAAATAAGAAGTGCCACATATTCTTAATAGAAAAATAAGGATTGTCAAAGTTGAGAATGTAAGTAGATGAGGAAGAGTATAATTGTCGTGGCTACGGACCGAGACGGGAAGAGAGTATGGTAGTGGAGAGTTAGGTGAGTAATGGCTTAGGGTTTCTCCGTGGCACATGTTGTATATATATATATCCATATGGGAGTGCTTTTACAATTATACCCTTACACTGAGTATCCCCTCGAGGTACTTATGTCATTACACATGTCCCATTTTGGGCCTTACATTCCTCTAACGAGCTGCTGGGCTTAGGTGGGGGCCACCCCTACGACAGGAGCCTCTCATGGTGAAGGGCTTCACGGGCCGAAGCCATGTTGCTGAGCCCTTTGGTCCCCTTCATCGCTGCGGCCTGTGAGCTTCTTCAGCGTTTGGCGGAGCCTTATTGCTAGTGCGGTGTTCACCTACCGCGAGGGTATAGCGGCTGGCGGTGGCAAAGTCCTCCTCGCTGCGGGTAGTACAACGGCGGGGTCGAGGTTGCCCTCTAGGCCAAAGTCGGGGTTGGAGTCAAAGTCGTAGTTGAATTGGTCGAGTTGGTGCAGAAGGCATCCGCTTGGCGGGGCCGCTAACTGCCACAGCCACCCCACGCGAGTTCTTTGGGCTATGAAGTCGAAGTCGAGGCGGAGGCGGACCTCGCTTCCAGATTCCCCTAGGCGCGGGGTGGTTGCGGCTCTGCGGTCGATGTGCGCTTTAATGACTCACAGGTTGCAAGAGCTTGCTTTGCTTGGTGTAGTGTTTGTCTGTCGTGAAGGTATGGCGCGAGCGGCTTGGCGAGCCTTCTTGCCCCACGGTCCCTCTTTGTAGTGGGGTCAAGGTGTCGTTTAGTCGCGAAGGTCGAGTCGGGGTCGGCGTAGAGGCAGGGGTCGGCGTTGGCGTAGTTGTTAGGCGAGGTGAAATCGCATCCGATTTTGGTGGGGTTGGCGGTTGCCCATGTTGCGGCGTTCCTTCTTACGGCCATCACGTGGCGAGATGTGCTTGAGCGGCACGAGTCTTGAAGCGTCACGGTCGTGCGATGCTGCGACACTCTTAGCCGGTTGGACTTTCCTTCCGCGGTGGACTCCTGCCGATTGGGCTCCCTGGCGATGGGGTATATATATCGCACTGGTGTGGCATTGTACTGCATTGTGCGCTCGAATAGGTGCTACTCCCTTGAAATGGGCCTCGTCAGTACATCCACATTCCAAAGCGGCGTTACGCGGCTTGGGGGATGTTGATGTACTGATGGAGGCCTGTTTTTCCTGGGAGCTTGACTAGCGTCTGTTCCTGGTAGCTGGTCGCACTTCCTGCTTTCATGCTGCGTTTCTGCATACAGTGGCAAGGTTTGCCCTGTTCTCATAGATAGGCCTACCTTCAGTTGGGTTTTGTGATCGAGCCCCTCAACATTACTTTTAAAGAATGTTGGCCTTGCGAGGTGGTGCATTTATGAGAACAAGCCAAAACAGCACTTTTACGTATGTGGGAATCTGATGGGCGAGTCCTGCGCGCGAGTCCGCTCCTCGAAGTCGGTCGAGCCGTGGCCCGCGTTCTTTGGGCGGCCGTGGGCGAGCCATGCTCGGCTAATGGTCGTTGGGCGGCGTGGCGAGTTGGGATGAAGGTCGACGTGATGCCAACGACGTAGATCTTGTCGCGCAGATCTGCGGTTATCCCCCGTACCAGATGGCGAACTCCCCCTTTGCCCTGCGGTATCAGGGGCGAGGTTGCCCCAGCGCAAGGTCGGCGAGGTCGGCGCCGGGCGGGCCGAATCGGCGTGGAGGGCCAAGGCGGGTGAGTCGGCGGAGTGGGGCATACCTCGCGCCCCGAGCGATCAGTGCGCTGCTATCCTTATTCCTGCGAGCGCGATCATGTGGCGGGGTGGCATGTCTTGGGGTCGGAGCGGCTTCCGGTGCATTCACAGCGGTTTCCCTTCGCATCGGTGCTGCAAGAGCCGGGGTCAGGGCCTCGCTACAGGGGCGAAGACCCCGTTTGGACCGTTGCGGTTGATGGGCCCCAAGAACCACGCTGACCACGCTGTTATTCCTTCGCGAAGAGGCTTTTCACTATTCATTTGCGCTTAACGAGCGCACTCTGTCGAAGGGGTCTCCTACCGTTCGAACGGGTGGCAGCGGAGCTGGCGCCTAGCCGAAGTAGACGCGCGAGCGCTCCGTCCTCTACCATTCCCGCTGCCGCCTAGTCAAAGTAGGCGCGCGAGCGCTCCGTCCCCTACCGATCGAAGGAGTGGCGTGGGTGGCGCCTAGCCCGAGTCGCATAAGCGCGGCGAAGTCAATTCAAGGCTTGGCCGTGGGCGAGGATTGTTGTAGTCAATTGACCTAAAAACGCGTCGACACGCGCTAGCAGCTGCGCCGGATCGTACTTCCTGCATTTATTTCATCTTTGGGGTCGGCCTTGGGGGCGCTATTGGGGCCTCGTCGCGACGAATACTGCGCGGCGCGGCCACATTTGGCACGCGCGTGTAGTCGCGACGCTTTGTCTTCGGCCATTGGGGGGTGGGTGGTTTGCCGTCGCAACACTTCGGCTTCAGCCATTGGGAGGCGAGGGTTCTTTAAATACTCCTCGTGGTGCCACAGACGTGCTTATTCGATGCACTCTCCCCTCGCCCGCTCCGCCTCTTGCACTTCATTGCTTTCCTTCTACTGCGCTTCCTCGCCGTGAATGATGATGGCGCGGCGACAAGCGTTGTCGGTGATCGGCGGCTTTGCCATTCGCGGCAGCCCTCACCGCGAGGTGGACTACGCGCTCGAAGAACGCGATCAACGCGCGGCGGACAAATGGTGGTTGGCGGCGAGGAAGGAGGCCCGCGCTCGGGCGACTTGGGCTGCGCTCGTGGCGAAGAAATGATCCGAGCATTCTTTGCGCCGCGGGAAGGCCGCCGGACCGCGGCGATGCGGCTGCTGCTGCCGATGAGACGAGAACCACGGCACAGGAAGTCGAGCGCTCGTCTTCATCGCCTACTTCGAAGCCAGCCTCTGCATCCCGACCGCGGCGATCGTTGGCGACGTGCTACGAACCTTCAAGCTGGAGCTGGCGCAACTAACTCCGAACGCGGTGGCTCACCTCGCCGTATATAGTTGGGCCTTGCGTTCGAAAGCGTGTTGGCCCAGCGCGTCGATGTTCGCGTATCTCCATGAAGCACGGTGCCAGCCGAAGGAGCGAAAGGGCGGGGCGTTGTCGAACTCCAGCAGCGTCAACTTCATTCTGCGGTCATCATGCGGGCAGCTCTTCCCAGCGAACTCGACTCGAGAAAAATGGGAGTCCGGCTGGATGAGACGGTGGTTCTATCACCGTGTAACAAGTGGTAGCGGCCTCAAGTGTACGGGCCGGCCGATTGCCTTCAAGACCTCGCCCGGCCTAATGCTCGATGCCGAAGATCGGCGAAGGGTGTGAAAACTTGTGGGGATCACCGCCCGCTTCAACATGCGTGGCCTCGCCGAGGAGTACATAATGTACGGCGTGGCGCCGCTCGCCCATGAGTGGCGCCTCGCCGCCGGGGAACCTCGCGACGACAACATCCTCCCGTCCATTTGCTCACTGCAGGCGCCCTCCGGTCCTCGTAAGCCTGGACAATGCACTTCCTTTCCTTCACGCGTACTGCGTTGCGTCTAACCGTGCCCCCGACCTGCGCAGGAGTTCGCTTGGAGGACGCAGAGCGAGCAGCGCGCGTGTTCCTTGGGCCATACACCACCAAGGAGCACCAGAAGCGCGCGACCGCGACTGCGGAGGCGGGGCTAGGGCGGATAAACCGCGTGTGCGAGGCCATGGGCCTTCACGTGCTGGAACGCGCCCCTCCAGCCCCGCAACACCAAGACGAAGGTGCCGTGAGCAGCGCCGTCCGCGAGAGGGCGGTGCTGTGACGCGCCCGGTCGCGATGGCTGCCGCCGCCTCTGTCGTCACGGCCGACGCGGATCGGATCGGTGAATCTGGCGGCTCGGATGCGGAGGAGCACAGGCGCTAGGGCGAAGAGTGCTCGTGGTCCCAGGAGAAGGTCCAGCGCCCATGCGGTCGCGAGGCAAGACGGTGTTGGCCCGGCACCGGGCGGCCGTTGTCCGTGACCACACGGTGCTGAGGTTGCCCTCTGCGGGGGTAAGTGCGGCGGGGCCTCCGCCGACGGTAACGGCCGAGGTTGAGATGCCTCCCGCGGAGCTTATGAGGGGGGAGCCTTCGCCTGCAAGCGTTGCGGTTGTGGGGCCTCGTCTGCGGGCGTTGCTACTATGGAGGCCCCCTCTGCGGTGGTTACTGAGGCGGGACCCTCTCCTCCTCAAGCGAAGTGGCCACGCTGCGATCTCCCGCCGCGGACCGAGGGGTTTGCCGTAGCGACCGGCATTAGGATCCTATGGGACCCCGACTCACGCACCGAAGTCCCTGTGCCTCGCGTTTCTCCAGCTCCTCAAGTTGTGGCGATCGTGGTGCGAGGCCGTCGGCCGGTCGCGATCGAAGGCTCGCCAACCCATGAGCGATCTTTGTCGCGGGGTTGCGCTGTTGCCAACCCGCCCGAGGCTGAGGAGGCGCTTGCGCGGAGCCCACCGTCCGCCACCGAGGGTAAGCTACCTTGGCCTACCTTGGCAGTGCTTCTTATGAGACTTAGATCGGTATCTTTTCCTGCAGCAATACTTATCCCAGAGGACGGGGAGCCCTTGGGATACGGGGGCCTCGACACTGGCGGTGCGGCCACCGCACGCCCGAGCCCAGCAGACTTCATTCCTCCATCGGAGGCGCTGAGGGTGTGGCGTGGGATTGCGGACGATGCGGCCGCCAGCATTGGCCAGCAAACGTTATTGACCTACGGGACGGGGTGTCTTGGGGACGCACTGGAGGTATCGGGAGTGAGGGTAAGTACCTGACCTTAGGACCACTTTTGGCCATATGAAGACTTGCTGACCCCCTTTGCTGCGCAGACCCTTGTGCTGGCCCAAACGCTGCAAACGGTTTACGTCCGCGAAGAAAGGGCGCTACGGGTTAGGCTGCATACCGCCGGCGGCTAACGCAAAAAGCTGCGGGCGCGTCTGCCCAAGATAGCCATATCCATCATTTGGAAGCCAGTGCGCGCGTGCGAGTCGCATGCGAGAATTTTGTCGCTGCGGCGAGGCATCAGTGCAGAGGTAGCGCGCGAAGCTGCAGCGGGCGAGGCGACTTCTGCAACAAGTCGCTGCGCTGGAGAGGGAGAACGGCGAGCTTGCCGCCTCTCTAGCGGAGCGGGATCAAGCCTTGGGCGACGCTTCGGTAGCTGCCTAGGACGCTATGTTGGCCCTGGAAGACACCCTTAAGGGGCTTATCGCCGAAGTGCTGGCACGCTCCTTCGGGCCCGAGGACCTGTCGCGATCTCTTCGGTGGATCGGAGACGCAGCCGACATTGCACGTGGTGCCGCGATGACCTTTGGCAACCACTGCGCCTATGTGGCGTCGTGTCTGACATGCGCGACGCTGCGACTCCGCGGCTGTGAATATGTTGTCGGGCTATGTAATACCCTGATCGTCGATTCGGCGTAAGTTTTAAAATAATCGCGGAGTCACCGGTTTTTCGGTAAATCGCGGGAAGGAAAAAATAAAAATTATAGAACAGTGTAAAATGAATAAAATAAATTAAAAATTATAATAATAATCTCGGATGGGCTATCGGGAGAGTGGGCCGACCACCTTGGGCCGGAGGCCCAAGGGGTGGCCGCACCTCCCCCTCTCCCTCCCCTAAAACCCTAAGCCACTCTCCCCTTTCCCCACAGCCGCCACCCCCTTTCCCACCCTCTTGGGCGCAGCCCCTCCCTGGTTGGTGCCCCACAAGTGCTGCTGCCATTGGAGCCAAGGAGAGGAAGGAGAAGGAGAAGAAGGAAGGAGAAGGAAGAAGAAGAAGAGGAGGAGGAAAAAAGGGGTGATCCATCATCTAGGTAATTTTCCTCATCCCAAACCCTCTGTTCTATGGAATAATTAGGGTTCTTGGCACGGATTTTGAAGGTAGTTAATAGATTAATTGCCCGATTAGAGATTAGCTGATGTCTGCCTGTAGATTGATTCGCGCAGCGTGTCTGTTCATAAAGTTTTGACCTAGTAAACGAATTTTCCTGCGGACCTTCCCAAAAGGAAAGTTGTAGAGGACTTCCAGACGCATCTCCTGTATTTGTTTCGGAATTTTATGCCTTGTTATCTGGGAGTTACAGGGTCGGGAATACTGCTGTTCGTCAGGCGAGCAGATTGGTACAGACCGACGGTAATCTGGGAATTAGAGGTCGTAAATGATTTTTATGACCATGTCCGTAATTGAGAAAGTTGTAGATAATTTAGATTTATATCTTCTGTATAAAATTCAGAATTTTTAGACCCTTTTACTGATGTTGGGACGCATTTGTTTATTGCTGTCCAATCTGCCAGAACAGAGTTCTTCCTCTGTTTTGGGCATTAAATTACACCTAGCTGTGATCAAAATAAAAATAGGTGTTCTACATGAAAAATGTAGGCTTTTAAGCGATGAATCCAGAGAGATATCGTTTGCTGTAAATGGATAAATATTTTTAAAGTTACGAAAATGTTAAGCAGCGCTGCTGCAGAGGGTAATTTGCTGAATTGTTGAGCGGAGAGGAGTTTGTGCGGGTTCGGGGTTCTAGCGACGTTTTTAATTATTAATGTCATGTTTGTATGCTGTAGCTGTGTGCTGAGAGTTGCCTTTTGGACAGGTGGTCTTGTCCCTGGCGCTCTTGATTTTACTTAACCGTCGGTTTGAGGCAAGTAAGCGTGGCGGTGGTTGCTACCGTTTAACTTGTTATTCCTTCTACTTTCAGTTTACATTATTATCATAATTTGATATATTATGCCATGATTGCATGATACCTTAATTGTGGAGATGGTAGCAAGTATTTATCCATTGATATGTTGATAATCTGCTAGTAGACATGCGGAAATCTTGCTTAATGTTATAATATGGAACATGAAAATAACATGTGGTGGATGTGGATATGTCGTGAGCATGTTGATGCTCCTTTCAGGATGGATTAATGTGATTTGTGATTATCATATCATATCATATCATGTCATATGCATATGTGGATGTCGCGCACTTAGCGCGATCGTGCCGTACAGACATCGTATATTGCCGTGTCGATGCACCTCTTATCCCGGGAAGCATCGTATATTGCCGTATCGATGCACCTCAAATCCTGCCCTGGAAAGAGTGATGTGGAGCATAGCATTCATATGCATTGCATTGTGGAAAGATTCATTTGCATACATATGCAATATGTTGTAGTGAAGTTATTTTGTGGAATATTCAACTCATAGTTGTAATGTGGATTATACAACTTCATAGTTGTAATGTGGAATTGGCTCATGTGAGCTATTTGTGGTATAAGGATTATGGTTGTGGACGTGGAATGGGGTTCATCCCTTGTGTACGGTAAGGTTTGTGATTGTGGCATGAGATTCTTTTCTCTTGTATTAATTGTTGATAACAATTGTGGATGTGAGAAATAATAAAGTGTTGAAGTAAAACATACATATGTTTTATTGCTTTTGCTAGTTGTAGTGGTTGAGAATTTAAAGTAGTCAAACAAGATTTTATTTGTTAATGCTTTAACGTCATTGATGGTGATTTGAGGTTGAGGATAATAACATTGTAATTGTGGAAGAATGTTGATGATTAACCTATTGTGGTTTGTGGAAGATTAAATGTTTCATTTGCATTTAATTGTGGATAAAATGACTGCATACATATGCCAATAAAATCTGAAATTGAAGAGGTATGATTCATGGAAGTTTGTGGTGGTTTAATAATTGTGGACATGAATTGTGGTTATAGTTGTATGGAATTATAAATGATGATGTATAATTGTTTGTAGTTTGAATAGCCTGTTAAATAGTTTGCTTGCTGAGATTTTTATCTCACCCTTGTTTCCCCCTCCCTACAGGTGGACTTTGAGCATGCATGGGAAGGGTAGAACGGCACCACACTGATGCACGTGAATCATATTTTTATGCTGTAATAAAGTTGAAAGGATTCTAGACCTTGCATAGCTTTGTTTACATTATCTTAATAATGTTAAATTTGTGAACTATGTTTTAGATTAAAATGTTGGAGGATGTTTTAAATAGTGAATTGCTATCACTATCCTGTTATTCCTTAGTTGTTTATGCTTCCGCTTATACTATCTTGTTTAGTAATTGTTGCGATTTATTTTATCTTGTAAATTGGCTCGTTGTAGAAGCAGTTTTAGTAGCATCCCGAGGTAATGTGGGTCTGAGGGTGTTACTGATTATATCGAGCGGGCGTTAGGTCCGTGGTAATGAAACTATTAAATTGACACCTTTGGTGCACATTAGGATGGGATGGGTCAAGCATTGCATTTATGCTTTTGACATGTTGTATTGATGATTTACATTATGAGATAATCTTGTATGATTATGATTTGCTCCTATGACTATTATGAGTGAGAATTGTCAATGATAAGATGTAGAGGTTGTATTTGCTGCCTTGGCATTGCCGAGTTATACCACTTGTTTGTAGCATGGGGATTAGCGATGTAGTTACCTCGGGTAACTTAGTTGCGGATGTTGTGAGTGAGTTTATTTAGAAATGTTGATATCTTCCTTGAGTTGATTTTGGCCAATTCTTTGTCTATTGCGGTTAATGAATTTCTCTTGAGTTTGTGGTTCATTGTAGTTGAGGGTTTGCAATTGGTCTCTATCTGTTCGTTGAAGCAATTATTGTTTCTTTTAGGACTAGTAAGACACTATTGCTGCTTGTGAATATTGTTGATTTGCAAGGTTAGTCCCTTTGTAGAATTTTGTCTTGTTGTGAATCATGACTCATTGGTTCGCTTGGTACTTTTACCAATGAAAATTTTGTGTTGCAAACTCATTAATATGTTAAAGCCTTGGATCTATGTATTTTTTTTAGATTATTTCGGGTGTTGAAGTTTATTTCCACTCCTTTACGAAAGAGAGTGTTAAAACCCTTTGTGGTGTTTTGCCATGCTTAAGTGGAAGGTGGTAACCATATAAACTAATTCATAAGGTATGAATTATCAAGTTGAGATGTTAGTATGGTGCATAATTAATTTAACTAGCATCCTCGGAAATATAGTTGATTAATTTGATATCGCCTTGTAATAGTTTCTTGAAGAACTGTGATTAAAACTTGTCTATACATGATTGGAACTCATGGAGTTATTGAGGAGTGTGCAAAAGAATTAGAATGATTATTATGATTGTTTAAATTTCTATCATGTTGGATAAATTGAATTATTTTTGTTTATAGTAATTAATCGACCGTTTGGAATGATTAAGTAAGGAGGTGTTGGAATATTGCCTTGGTAATATTAACCTTTAATCTGTCCTTTATTTAGATACTTTATGAGCATGTACAATTGCTAGATTCATCTATCTTTCACCATGCTAAACTCTTGAAATATGTATAAAGAAATAGAGGAAGGTGGATGTATTGACTTGTAGAATCTTGTCTTACAAAGTTTGGTATTATTGAAGTTTAAAGTTATTTCGTTCTAATTTCGAGCGTAAGGTGGGATACTGAATCTATGCTCATGATTGTTTTATGATTGTAAAACGGAGTTAGGATCATGAATGTTGTTATGATAAAATAATAACAATTATTGCTAGTAATGACTAGAGTACAATCAATTTGTGCTAAATTAGAGTTGAGCATCAATAAGAATTGAATATATGGAATCTAATAAGAGATTCATACTAGCATGTTTGTGAGATTGTCATGTTCTAGTATCATCTTGTTTAAAAGCTTTGATTTAATATGGTGGCTTATGCACTAGGATTTCCTAGATTAAGTAGTCGCAATCTTACTCGGATAATAGAAACATGATGAAGTGATTTCTTATGTTTCTTTTGGAAAAGTTTATGAAGGATTTGTGGATATGATGATGCTTGTTAAGAATGTATTATTCTGATGTTAGCATGATGGTTAGTTGTGGTTGTGATGATAATGTTGAATGTTCCTTAAATAAAAGAATTTGATAACTTCCATGATACTACTTAAATCAAAAGTTTTGAGATTTGCGTCGCAATCTTTTTGATCTCATGACTTATGTGGCAGCTGAAATTGTTTGAGCAAAGTGGCGTGTTGAGAGCTTTTATTAGTTCTTAAGGGATTAATGTGTTGTGGTCTTTAAATCACTTTTGTTGGAATTGTCAAGGTGATACCGTAATCAAAGAAAGTTGTTCTCTTTGTTAAAAGAAAGAGTGCAGTAAAAGTATTGGAGGTTGAAGTCATGTCATGCAATTTTTTTAGGTGTGTTTGACTTCTTAATTTCGCGCTTAAGAGCTTCTTGAACTCAAATGGCAATATTTTTTCCGCGCCTAAGAGTTTCTTGAGCTCAAATGGCAATACTGTATTCTTATTGGTTGAGATTTGGTATTTTCTTCTTGAGGGGCATGTGCCTTCAACTGTGATCTTATCTTTTGCTATCCAAGATTGTTGCTATTTCTTTTGGTTTTGCATTTATTGCGGATGGTAGCATCATCCTCTGTGCTGAAATTTACTTCTTTTTGCCTCTTCTAAGAAAGGGGTAATCAATTTGGGTTGCAAAGTCCTTTAAGAGGTGTATGGCATCTAGTTGGTGTGGTCATGTGATTGATTTTGGTGAGAATGTGGGTGTGATATGAATTTCGAGTTGTTATCCTTAAAAGGATTGAGGTGTTTTAGGAATTATCTGTCAAAGTAATTCCATTGGTCGTTGGCTTGGCTAGAATGTATTTTTGTGGAGACAGTAGAGTCTCTGCAAGGGTGTGGATGATGTACTCGGTTTGAGCGCATGGTCGAAGTTGCCAACCTAAGATAAATGAGTTGGTGTGTTGGGTGATGATTTGAAAATCCTTGGTTCGAGGAAGTTAAATTTCCAAAGGAATGGATTGGGAATTATTAATAACTCGAGCAGAATATGCTCTCTTGATTCTTGTTTAAACTGTGTGTTTATGGCAGAGGTCATCTGCAAATTGAGTTGTTATATGTTGTGGTGTATTTTTTCCAGTTAGGAAAAGAAAATGATTGTTTTGGTCTGTCGAGTGATTTTCACTCTTGGCTCGTCTGATGTGGTTTTCCAAATGTCTATTTGGAGAGTGTGAATGGTTTTGTTGTGAATCCTTTGTTTTAGATTGTGATCCCTTGAAGGAAGGTTGTTTGCTAGTATGTTGCTTGAGAATCCTTTATTCCTCTTTTGGTTGGGTTCCTTCTGCGAAGTTATTGTTCGTGCTTTGAGTAATGTTATGAGTGGAATCTGTGGTTGAATTCTTTAAAGGGTACAATGTATTATCCCGATTATAATAAATAGAGGAAAATGTTTTAGGAAGGAGGATGGTATTAGATAGTGGCTTGATAGTTGTGGCGGAGAATTTTGTGAGAACGGCGGGGATCATTGGCGCTCAGAGCCAACAAAGAGTTGCGGGTGCTCGGCGTTCACCGGCGCGTGTCGTGGACTCATCGGAGTTGGACATGAGGAAGAGAACCACCATGTATGTGGAGGCCCTCTTGGCGAATCAATCCGGCGGGAGGTGGCGTGGGAGCTTGAAGTCCGTAGTAGTGGTTCCCTTGGGATATCTATCCTTGGGATGCTCTTTCTTGTGGTTGTTCTTTCCTTCATTGCTCTTTTCTTGCTATTCTCTTGATTTGTGGTTTGAGGAGTTAGATTCGAGGACGAATCCTTTTTAGGTGGGGAGAATGTAATACCACGATCGTCGATTCGGCGTAAGTTTTAAAATAATCGCTGAGTCACGGTTTTTGGTAAATCGCGGGAAGGAAAAAATAAAAATTATAGAACAGTGTAAAATGAATAAAATAAATTAAAAATTATAATAATAATCTCGGATGGGCTATCGGGAGAGTGGGCCGACCACCTTGGGCCGGAGGCCCAAGGGTGGCCGCACCTCCCCTCTCCCTCCCCTAAAACCTAAGCCACTCTCCCCTTTCCCCCACAGCCGCCACCCCCTTTCCCACCCTCTTGGGCGCAGCCCTCCTGGTTGGTGCCCCACAAGTGCTGCTGCCATTGGAGCCAAGGAGAGGAAGGAGAAGGAGAAGAAGGAAGGAGAAGGAAGAAGAAGAAGAGGAGGAGGAAAAAAGGGTGATCCATCATCTAGGTAATTTTCCTCATCCCAAACCCTCTGTTCTATGGAATAATTAGGGTTCTTGGCACGGATTTTGAAGGTAGTTAATAGATTAATTGCCCGATTAGAGATTAGCTGATGTCTGCCTGTAGATTGATTCGCGCAGCGTGTCTGTTCGCAAAGTTTTGACCTAGTAAACGAATTTTCCTGCGGACCTTCCCAAAGGAAAGTTGTAGAGGACTTCCAGACGCATCTCCTGTATTTGTTTCGGAATTTTATGCCTTGTTATCTGGGAGTTACAGGGTCAGGAATACTGCTGTTCGTCAGGCGAGCAGATTGGTACAGACCGACGGTAATCTGGGAATTAGAGGTCGTAAATGATTTTTATGACCATGTCCGTAATTGAGAAAGTTGTAGATAATTTAGATTTATATCTTCTGTATAAAATTCAGAATTTTTAGACCCTTTTACTGATGTTGGGACGCATTTGTTTATTGCTGTCCAATCTGCCAGAACAGAGTTCTTCCTCTGTTTTGGGCATTAAATTACACCTAGCTGTGATCAAAATAAAAATAGGTGTTCTACATGAAAAATGTAGGCTTTTAAGCGATGAATCCAGAGAGATATCGTTTGCTGTAAATGGATAAATATTTTTAAAGTTACGAAAATGTTAAGCAGCGCTGCTGCAGAGGGTAATTGCTGAATTGTTGAGCGGAGAGGAGTTTGTGCGGGTTCGGGTTCTAGCGACGTTTTTAATTATTAATGTCATGTTTGTATGCTGTAGCTGTGTGCTGAGAGTTGCCTTTTGGACAGGTGGTCTTGTCCTGAGCGCTCTTGATTTTACTTAAGCCGTCGGTTTGAGGCAAGTAAGCGTGGCGGTGGTTGCTACCGTTTAACTTGTTATTCCTTCTACTTTCAGTTTACATTATTATCATAATTTGATATATTATGCCATGATTGCATGATACCTTAATTGTGGAGATGGTAGCAAGTATTTATCCATTGATATGTTGATAATCTGCTAGTAGACATGCGGAAATCTTGCTTAATGTTATAATATGGAACATGAAAATAACATGTGGTGGATGTGGATATGTCGTGAGCATGTTGATGCTCCTTTCAGGATGGATTAATGTGATTTGTGATTATCATATCATATCATATCATGTCATATGCATATGTGGATGTCGCCGCACTTAGCGCGATCGTGCGTACAGATCGTATATTGCCGTGTCGATGCACCTCTTATCCCGCGGAAGCATCGTATATTGCCGTGTCGATGCACCTCAAATCCTGCCCTGGAAAGAGTGATGTGGAGCATAGCATTCATATGCATTGCATTGTGGAAAGATTCATTTGCATACATATGCAATATGTTGTAGTGAAGTTATTTTGTGGAATATTCAACTCATAGTTGTAATGTGGATTATACAACTTCATAGTTGTAATGTGGAATTGGCTCATGTGAGCTATTTGTGGTATAAGGATTATGGTTGTGGGCGTGGAATGGGGTTCATCCCTTGTGTGCAGTAAGGTTTGTGATTGTGGCATGAGATTCTTTTCTCTTGTATTAATTGTTGATAACAATTGTGGATGTGAGAAATAATAAAGTGTTGAAGTAAAACATACATATGTTTTATTGCTTTTGCTAGTTGTAGTGGTTGAGAATTTAAAGTAGTCAAACAAGATTTTATTTGTTAATGCTTTAACGTCATTGATGGTGATTTGAGGTTGAGGATAATAACATTGTAATTGTGGAAGAATGTTGATGATTAACCTATTGTGGTTTGTGGAAGATTAAATGTTTCATTTGCATTTAATTGTGGATAAAATGACTGCATACATATGCCAATAAAATCTGAAATTGAAGAGGTATGATTCATGGAAGTTTGTGGTGGTTTAATAATTGTGGACATGAATTGTGGTTATAGTTGTATGGAATTATAAATGATGATGTATAATTGTTTGTAGTTTGAATAGCTTTGTTAAATAGTTTGCTTGCTGAGATTTTTATCTCACCCTTGTTTCCCCCTCCCTACAGGTGGACTTTGAGCATGCATGGGAAGGGTAGAACGGCACCACACTGATGCACGTGAATCATATTTTTATGCTGTAATAAAGTTGAAAGGATTCTAGACCTTGCATAGCTTTGTTTACATTATCTTAATAATGTTAAATTTGTGAACTATGTTTTAGATTAAAATGTTGGAGGATGTTTTAAATAGTGAATTGCTATCACTATCCTGTTATTCCTTAGTTGTTTATGCTTAAAACTTATACTATCTTGTTTAGTAATTGTTGCGCTTTATTTTATCTTGTAAATTGGCTCGTTGTAGAAGCGATTTTAGTAGCATCCCGGGTAATGTGGGTCCCGGGTGTTACAGGCTAGCTGATCCTCGACCGAGATGCCGCCGGGAGGCGGGTAATGTCGATGCCGTGCGCGCCGTTCGCGCGCCGTGAAGTTCTTTCATGGCGGATATGGGAGTACTACGGGAGGCGCAGCCATGGTCGAGCTGCGGAATAACCTACACGCGAGAAACCTTGGCGATTTACGGGCGAGTCCCACGGCGTGACGAGGATGGCGCTGCGGCCCCGGAAGACGCTGCGAACCCACAGGTGTGACGGCAGGCTGTCACGTGTTGGCGTGCATTGTAACCGATGTTGTTTCTTTTTGGAATAAAGTACGGAGTTGCTTCGCCGTTGTTCTGATCTTTGCCCCCTTGTTCCGAGCGCACTACGGCGGGGGCCTCATCGCTAATTTCTGATCTTGCGACCCGACGGCGTCTTCGGCGCTGGCGAAGGGCCGAGGAAGCGCTGGATTTTTGGGCGGATCGGGCGCCTTTGAGCGGAGCCTCGGCACGGACGCGAATTAAGGATGAGTCTGTCGAGTAGCGGCCTCGTGCGCCGGAGGTGTTTGCACGCCTTTGTAAGCGTCCTTAATGAATGCAAAGAATAACCTTGGTTGGAACTTGCGAAGTGCGTCTCCGCCCCTCTGACTACGCTGCCCCATGGTGAACTCGGAGGGTTACTGCATTCGCCCATACACGACGATTTGTGCCTCGGGAGGGTAGGGTGGTCGAGATGGACGCGTAGTTGAAGTAACCGCACAAGCGCTCCGTCCCTTACCCCTTCGAAGTGGGGTCAGCGGAGCTGGCGCCTTAGTCGTGGTAGACGCGCGAGCGCTCCGTCCCCTACCCTTCGAAGTGGTGGCAGTGGAGCTGGCGCCTTAGTCGAGGTAGACGTGCGAGCGCTCCGTCCCTTACCTTTCGATGTGGTGGCAGCGGAGCTGGTGCCTTAGTCGAGGTAGACGCGCGAGCGCTCCGTCCCCTACCCTTCGAAGTGGTGGCAGCGGAGCTGGCGCCTTAGTCGAGGTAGACGCGCAAGCGCTCCGTCCCCTACCCTTTGAAGTGGTGGCAGCGGAGCTGGCGCCTTAGTCGTGGTAGACGCGCGAGCGCTCTGTGGAAGCCAGCCTCTAGTGCGTCTCATTGGGACGCACGGCGTAGCAATCCTAGACCACGCACCGTTCAGGCTCCACGAGGCACGTGTGAAGAGTACCTACGCACGTGCGGGAGCCTTCGCGCCTTAGTTATATGTCGTGGAGTGCGTATAGGGATAGCCCATGCGTGCGCGGGAGCACCCGCGTCTTGTTTATACTCCGTGGAGTGCATGGGACAATCAACCACGCCTTGTTTATACTCAGCAGAGTACACATGGGGATAACCCCATGTGTGCGCGGGAGTGTCCGCGTCTTGTTTATACTTAGTAGAGTGCGCAGGGACAACATCCACGTCTTATTGTGTGCGGGCGGACCTCGACGCTACCTCTTATTTATACTCCGTGGAGTGCGTGCGGAGGCGGACCTCGACGCTACGTCTTATTTAGAGTCCGTGGACTGCGCGCGGAGGCGAGCATCCGCGCGTTGCGGGTGGTGAAATTGCGTGTGGAGGCGGACCTCGACGCTATGTCTTATTTATACTCCGTGGAGTGCGTGCGAAGGCGGACCTCGACGCTACGTCTTATTTAGAGTTCGTAGACTGTGCGCGGAGGCGAGCCTCCGCGTGTTGCGGGCGGTGAAGTTGCGTGCGGAGGCGGACCTCGACGCTACGTCTTATTTATACTCAGTGGAGTGCGCGCGGAGGCGTCCCCCACGCGTCTTTGTTTATACTCATGCACGTGTTTTTCACGGAGAGTGCGCGTGCGGACGCGTGTCTTTGTTTATACTCATGCTCGTGTTTTTTACAGAGAGTGCGCGCGCGCACGCGTGTCTTTGTTTATACTCATGCCCGTGTTTTTTACGGAGAGTGCGCGCACGCACGCGTGTCTTTGTTTATACTCATGCTCGTGGTTTTTACAGAGAGTGTGCGTGCAAACGCGTGTCTTTGTTTATACTCATGCCCGCGTTTTTAACGGAAAGTGCGCGCGTGAACGCGTGTCTTTGTTTATACTCATGCCCGTGTTTTCTACGGAGAGTGCGCGCGCGAACGCGTGTCTTTGTTTATATTCATGCTCGTGTTTTTTACGGAGAGTGCGCGCGCGAACGCATGTCTTTGTTTATACTCCGGGAGTATGCGCTGGGGCGGGCCTCCGCGCGTTCTCGCCGTGTATCTCTGTAGGCAATGAGGAGAGTACGGCAAACGGTGAACTTTATTAAATTCTTGTTTGCGCGGGTGAGCGATTACAGAAAACGGAGGCACTAACCACTCATTGCTAGCGCGGCCGGAGCCTCTGGTAATAGGACGATCTGCGCAGGGGTTCGCCAAGCTGGTTCCCTAGGACGTAGCAGGTCCTCTCGTTACAGTTCCCATCCTAGGCGTTCCGTTGAGCCTCGCGGTGCGGGCCTTTGGTGCCGAGCTCGATACACCGGGCCATGTCCTGGTCACCGCAGATAGTGATAATGGCCCGCGGTCCGGGGAGCTTCATGCATAGGAAGTCGTGGTGGGGCACCGCTCCGAAGGAGTTGAGGATTGGTCACCCCAGAATGGCATTGTAGGGGTACAGGATATCGACGACGTCGAAGATGGCGTCTTCGCTCCGTACATTGTCGTCCTGGTCGAAGGAGACTTGTAGGCATATCTGGCCTAGCGCCCACAGGGGTTGACCTCCGAAGCCTTGCAGGGGGATTCCTGAGGAGCCCAGTTGGCTCCGGGGGATCCCCATCTGGTCGAATGCTACCGCGAACAAGATGTTTGCGGAGCTGCCGCCGTCCACCAGAATGCGGCCAACGTCGCACCCCGCGATGGCGGCCCGGATGACGAGGGGATCTTGATGGGGGAATTCCACACCCTGGGCGTCAGTGGGTGTGAAAGTAATCTCATGTTGCGCCCACTCCGGGGGTGCCTGCGTCGTACGCCGCCACGTGGTGTAGCCTCCTTGCGTAGGCTTTCCGCTGCCGTGTCGAGGCAAACTCCAACGAGGAACCTCCGGAGATGACATTAATGACCCTACGCTAGGCCCCCTCCGGGGCTTGCAGCTGCAAGAGGCCCGCCCGAGGCTGCTGTATATGAGCTTGAATTCGTAGGAGGCCCTCCTGGGGCTGCGGTCCCTGATCTTGGATCTGCGTGGGGGCTTCCAAGGGCTGCTGAATGTGGGCCACGACGGGTGGACGTGCTTCTGCGTTCTTGTCCCTGGTGACGCTTTGCCGGAGTGCTGCAATAGAGATGCACGCCCGCGTGTCATGGGTGCCTCGGCCGTGGACCTCGCACCACTGCCCGTGGTGGTGGTCTTCATATTCCCCGTGGCTTCTATCGTCGCGACCCCAGCCGCGGCCCCGTCCTCGCCCCCGGCGCCCTCTACCACCGCGGCCGGCGGGGGCGTTGTCCTCGGAGCCGCCCTCGATGTCGAAGACGTATCGGGGCCTCCGCGACTTCTGCTGGCCGCGTTTGGGCTTGTCGGTGGACGACTCCTTGTGCTGGGCGTCCTTGCGTTTGGAGGCATCCTTGGACGGCTCCGGCTTGCGCTTGCCTTTCGAGGAGCCGTCTTTCGATGGATCTTCGCTCTTGGCCAGGCCTTCCTGATTGGTGCAGAGTCGTCACCTTGTCTTCGATGCACGTCCTCTTTTGCCCTAGCATATTCCTCCATTTTGTCGAAGAGCTTCGCCACTGTCTTGATTGGCTTTCTTGCGTTGTATTCGGCCATCGGGCCGGGACGAAGGCCTGTATGGCTGCATTGATAATGGTCATTTCGTTAACGTCCTTGACTTGGCAGCGTACCTTCGCAAAGCGTTTGAAGTAATCCTGTAGCTTCTCTGAAGATTTTTGCTTCATTGTGAAGAGCTGATCTACGTCGACTCGCTCAACATAGTTCCCCTAGAAGTTGTTATAGAGGCGGTCGCGGATCTGCTCCCACGCGTAAATGGAGTTTGGCTCTATGGTAAAAAACCAAGAGAGCGCCACGCCTTGCAACGCGAGGGGGAGTCCCTTCGCCTTCGTGGTGTCGTCTCCGCCAGCAGCTTCGATGGCAGTTCCGTACACGCGCACGAATTCTTGCGGGTCCGTGTCGCCCTTGTACGATTCGATAGCGCTGGGGAACTTGAAGTCTTCCGGCCACGCCGCCTGCTACAGGCCCGCGGAGAGTAGGGACTCCGGATCCACACGTCGTAGCGGGACGCGGCTGGATGTGGGGGCGTCGCGACTGACCGGCCTCTCCGCCGTGGGCTCCACCGCGACCCCTGGCGGGGTCTGTTGGCTTTGAGCCTCCTGCATGTCCCGCACGGCCCCGCGGAGATCTGTTAGCTCCCGCTGGAACGCGTTGAGGGCCTCCAGTAGGGTGTTTTCCGCTGCGGACACGGGTGGGACTACCGACACTTTTGGTGGTACAGTCGGAGTGGTGGTAACCACGTCCTGCGCTCCCAGATTGCCCGCCGCGCTGGCGTGGGGGGGGTCCAAAACCGCTGACGAAGCCCCCGTTACCACCGGAGCCACTCACCATTCTTGTACTAGGTGGGAGGGCAGACGCCGCGCCAGCGTGCGCGCCGGCATTACCAGCCGAGCGCCTGGGCGGCACTGCCGGCGGCCACCGCGGTACCTGCGGTGGGGTTACCTGCGACGCGTGTGGCGGTTTCGACGGTCGTCGCGGCGA
The DNA here is from genome assembly GCA_036346575.1 of Dendrocalamus sinicus. Taxonomy (NCBI): domain Eukaryota; kingdom Viridiplantae; phylum Streptophyta; class Magnoliopsida; order Poales; family Poaceae; genus Dendrocalamus; species Dendrocalamus sinicus. Next base: position 16,371,172 of record CM070674.1, on the reverse strand, counting down.
TGGTGGCAGGGTTAACCATCGCGGCGATGTTGGCGGGGTCGGTCATCGCGTCATGAACGTCAGTGCCGTCGGTCGCCACACTCGCGTCGCCATCCATGCCTGCAACTACCGACGCCGGAGCCCGGGTACCGACGCGATGCTTCGCCGCGTCCGCCTTCCTCTTTGCCACCGTCGACGAAGCTTTCTTTGGTGCCATCCTCCTTCGGATCTGGAGGCTTGCTCTTGTCCTCCCCACGGACGGCGCCAACTATCGTGGCTACGGACCAGACAAGAAGAGAGTATGGTAGTGGAGAGTTAGGTGAGTAATGGCTTAGGGTTTCTCCCCGTGGCCTGTGTTGTATATATATATATCCATATGGGGAGTGCTTTTACAATTATACTCTTACACCCGAGTATCCCCCTCAGGGGTACTTATGTCATTACACATGTCCTATTTTGGGCCTTACATTCCTCTAACAGGCCTGCTGGGCTTAGGTGGGGGGCCACCCCTATGACAATAATCAATTTGACGAGTTGCCTCCATTCAAAGACAACATCGTGAAGGGTTTTATTTAAAAGGAAATAGTCATGTGTAATGATCCCACACAGCGAATACCTATTTCAAAATTATTCCAATGCAATTATAACTAAGGGTCACTACATTCTAATTGTTATTGTACCAAAGTGGAGCAAGGTAATATACCTTGATTCTATACTTAGGAGCAATCACAATTTCACCCGTGTGCAACAAATAATTGACAGGTAAACTCATTTCCTCCATACATAACTCTATTATAGTCTTCCCTTTATTTGCAATAGCTGAGGCTAACATTTTAGAAGCACATAGGTTATTCAGTGCTTACGTTGCCCAAGGAGGGAGATATAAGGAATCTAGCACCAGACTGCGACACAAGACGCGATTTCTGGTACCTGCTATAACACACTCCTATATCACACTACATTATAATGCCTCTAGAACTGACAATACCTATGTATGTAATTCTATTTTTGCAGTGCCACCAGCAGCTATAGGGCAACGTATGTGGCTTCTACATTTGCCGCCATATGGAGGAAATCATGGACGCTAAGACAAATGATCCAGAGGTTTGTCAGCATGCCAATAATTATTTTATGATTATCAATTTATATATGTATATGTATGTGTGTGTGTATGCACTAATGACTTAACACTACTCCTAGCAACAGCGTATGAAATTCGATAAAAGTGTAATTGATCTTAACAAACTGGCCGAAATTCGAGGAAAGCTCTCCCAATTCTTGATAACGGAGGTCATAAACAAGACTAAAGAGTTACACCCCAGCGATGAATAGATGTTTAAACATTTGATACAATTGTAATCATTCAATTGTGCTTAATCAAATAATTCATTCAAGTGTACATCATTTAGTCGAGATCTGTGTAATAATTATTGTGTACTATATATGTGATCTGTTTGCTTGTTTTTAGAGGGTATTGCTAGCATTTCCTGAGGCTAACCAAAAAGTTTGAAAAAATATAGGTATTTAAATAGCTAACGTAGATAGTTTTAGGGCCTGTTCTTTTTGGCTGTGGCTTGTGGTTTTTGGCTACGGCTTGTGGCTTTTCGGCTGTTTGTACGAGAGATTACAGAGTAACAGAAACTCACGTGCGGTTTTTGCCAATATAAATGAAGTCAGTAAAGTATGTACTACAATTAACTAGTAGACCCTATCTTAAAAAAATACTCTGTTTAAAAGCTAGTTACTGTATAAAAGCTGACAAGCAGCTTTTAAAAGCTGAAAAGAACAGGGCCTTAGTATTAGCTGTCTGTGATATCTAAGATATCACAAACGGCTATCTCCGAGAACCGTCTGTAATATATGACATATCACAGAAGGTTTTTGGTATTAGCTATCGTTGATACTTGATATATCACAGACGGTTTTTTCAAAAAACCATATGTGTTGTAATTATTATAGACAGTTTGAGAGTCATCTGTGATAACCACCTATTATCACAGATACAGAAATTCAGACGGTTCAAAAACCGTCTATGATGACTATTCTGAACCATCTGTAATAAGCCTTTCTATAATAGTGATGGTCGTGTGGAGAGACTAACTGTTCTTGCTGGGTAGATACTGACCTGAAAGGGTTCAGAACTATATCCCTCTTGGGCCTCCTGGTCAGCCGCCGCTCCAACAGCGCCGGCCTCGGCAGCGTGAGCAACGGTGGAAGGATCAGGTGCATGCAGGTAATTCAAGGACATTATAGAGTGTACTCGCTGCTTCGGGTATTCATAGATGAGTGCCAGTGTCACTGAGCGCAACAGGTGTGTGCATTCATTCAGGTGTGAGCGCAACTGGTGTGTGCATTCATTCAGGTGTGAGCGCAACTGGTTTCAAGAGGTTCCGAGACTCTGTCCTACCTGCCGCTGCTCACCCAGGAGGACCTCCTGAAGCAGATCGAGTACCTCATCCGCTTCAAGTGGATTCCTAGCCTTGAGTTCAGCAAGATCGGGTTCGTGTACCGTGAGCACCACTGGTCCCCCGGGTACTACGACGGCAGGTACTGGACCATTTGGAAGCTGCCCATGTTCGGCTGCACCGACGCCACCCAGGTGTACAAGGAGCTGGAGGAGGCCAAGAAGGCGTACCCAGACGCCATCGTCTGCATCATCGTCTTCGACAATGTCAGGCAGGTGAAGCTGATCAACTTCATCGCCTACAAGTTACCAGACTGCCAGGAGTCCGGCGGTGCCTAAGCAAGCTTAAGACTACTATTAGTATCCTTGTGTGAGGAAGATGAGAATGCAAGCTTCGGCTATACACATAAATAATGATGATATCAATGGTACTATACGTACTAGTAGCTACTGCTACATCATATTATCGTGTTAAGACTATACTTGTATTGTCGTGCCCCGTGCGCTTCTTGCATGGGCAGGGGAGTTGGATTGGCTTAGTGCAAGTGATGAAATTTACTGTATCTAGTACATAGTGGTGTCCTATGGTTTATACGCATGCTTAATTTAGTTGATATTCCATGGTTGAACGGAGAGAGAATGAAAATAGGGTACTGTTGTGGTTACAGACCAAATAGAAAGAGAGTGGTATGATAGTGAAGAGTTAGGTGAGCAATACTTGGGCCTCCCCATGGCACTATATATATATATATATATATATATATATATATATATATATATATATATATATATATATATATATATATATATATATATATATATATATATATATATATATATATATATATATTCACATGGGAGTATTTTACAATTATGTCCTTACACCTAAGTATCCCTCTCAAGGGTATTTATGTCATTATACATGTCCAATTTTGGGCTTTACAACCTTCTAACAGGTCGGCTGGGCTTAGGTGGGGGCCACACTACAACAGGAGCCTCTCATGGTGAAGGGTTTCACGGCCGAAGCCATGTTGCGGAGCCATTTGGCCCCCTCCGTCCCTGTGGCCTGTGACCTTCTGTACTATTGGATGGAGTCTTATTTGCCGGTGCAGCCCAACCTCGCGCCGAGGATACAGAGTTGATCTGGTTGCCGAAGCCATCCTTGACCACGGAGCCCTTCAGTCGTGGAGTAGAAGTCGTGGCGAAGACGGGTTCATTTTGCGGACACGCCGAGGCGCGGGGTAGGCCCGCCTCCCCTGCGTGGTGCCAGAACCGAGGGCGGGCTCTTCCCGCGGAGACGGGTCCAAAGCGAACACGTCACGGAGGCATTTTCCGAGGTCGCTCTATAGACACGGAGTCGGCATATGGCCCGACAGCTCGCAGTTCAGAGTCGATGTCTTAATGGCAGCAAGAATCGCACCGACCCCTGAGGTGTCAGGGTCGGGCGACTGCGGTCGTACACGGTGGGACGCGATTGGCGCGTCATGCGTTGTCAGTGGTCGCACGACAGAGAGGGGGGACGCGTGGCAGGACGCTATTAGTGCGTCGTGCGCTGTCAGGCGGCCTCCTGCGACTACACGCCTCCGGCTACCAGCGGTTGCACTTCCCAATCGTGGGGAGCCGAACCACTGGGCTCCTGCTGGTTGCCTTCCCAATCGTGGGGGAGGTGAGAGGTCTTTATATACCCTTGCCACCGGCGCGCGAGCGTTCTTCCTATTTGCTCATTTGCTCGCTTGCCGTTGTTTTGCTCTCTTTTCTCCCCGCTTGCTGGTGCGATCTGCCTCTGCCCCTACTCATCTGGTCTTGCACTTTTGAGGAGGGAATGGCTTGCCACAAAGATCCTACTTGCCGGCCCAGCGGTAGCGCCTCGTCTAGCCAGCGCAGTTCGTCGCCACTATCGGCGGAATACCCTCTAGTGGTTCGCGAGACATCGCAGGCCGACAAGAAATGGGAGATCAGGGAGAAGGCGGGAGGCTGCTGCTCCTGCATGCTAGGGCCGAGTCTCGTGACGGAGGAGACAATCCAAACTCTTCTTCGGGAGAAGAGGCTGGAGGACCGTGCTGCAGTTCGCCTGCCTGCCAGTGACGAGACGAAGCCGCATTCGGAGGTATCGAAGGCGATCGTCTTTGTCGCATATTTCGAGGCCGGGCTCCGGATACCAGCAACGCTTTCTATCGGTGAGGTCCTGTAGACTTATGGACTGGAGTTGGTGCAGCTGACCCCGAATACGATAGTTCACCTGGCTGTTTATGTCTGGGCAGCGCGAACAGAAGGTGTCCATCCTAGTGCGAACCTATTCGCCCTTCTTCCTGACACGCGCTGCCAGCCGAAGAGGGTTGAAGGGGGGTGCTGTCAAACTTTGGTAGTATCAACTTCGTCCTGAGGTCGCAATGCACGAAGATCTTCCCCACGTTGGCGATGCGAGGGAAGTGGGAGTCCGACTGGATGCGGCGGTGGTTCTATCACCGCGTGACGAGCACCAGCAGTCTTTGGTGCCGGGGGCGGCCGATATCTTTCAATAGTTCCCGAGTGTGGGGCCCAAAGGCGACGACGATCAGCGGGCGCGAGAGGCTTGCCGGTACCACTCTCTGGTTCAACATGCGCGACCTCACCGAGGAGTCCACTATGTAAGGAGTGGCGCCGCTTTCTTGCCGGTGGAAGCATCAGCGAGGTCCCACCCGGCAGCATGGCGTTCGACCGACAGTGTCTTCTCTTCCGAAGCTCTCCGCTCCTCGTAAGTTCTTCGGCCCTAGGCTGGGTACACACATACATGTATGCATGCATGTAACTTCTTTTATGAACGATGCCTCGCTTTGCTTGTAGGGTTCCTGCTAGAGGATGCGGAGCGCGTGGTAGTCACGTTCCTTGGGCCATACATGGCTAAGGAGCACGAGCTGCGCGAGGCCGCGACCTCCCCGGCGAAGCTGGGGCGGATAAATCGAGTATGCAAAGCTCTGGACATCCCCCGGCACCGATCCAGACTCGTCGTCGCGATGGCGACAGCAAGGTAGGGGCATCTCCCTCTCGACGCAGGGCCCGTTCTCCTGCTGCCGTCTCTAGCCCGCTGGCCACATCCTCGATGATTCCCGCCGAGGCCGGGGGCATGGTCGTCGCTGGGTTCGAACACGGCGGCTCGGAGGAGGAGGAGCACACTGCCCACCGCGAGGGGGCTCTGGCGGCACTGAGGATACAGGCCGTGGCACCGACACCCAAGAGGGTGAGGCCTTGTCGCCTGCATCGGCCGCCAAGGGCTTATTGCTGCGCTGGCTGTCGCGGTCGAGGAAGCGTCGCCAAAGTCTCCGAGGGTGAAGCGCCCCTGGATACAATCGCCCTCCCCCTCGGAGGGGTTCAACGTGGTAGGCGGTGTCACCGGGGATTTGGAGTCCGATGGGGAAGCCGTTCGGGCCAAGGGGGAACTTGCCCCCCAGCGTGGATGAAGCCCCCACGGCCCAGATCGAGGCAGGGCGGACACCTCCTCGTGCCATGGTGCGAACCAAGGCGGAGCTAACACCCCCCCGTGCATCACCTGAGGGTATTGAAGGTAGGCGAAATTCTTTCTCCCCCCGTGACTTCACGAAGCTCTCTCCGATTTGCTCGCTCATTCCGTCATCGACATCAGGCGACAGAAGATCTCCCGGACGCGGTCAAGGATCGAGCAACGGAGACGACCACGAAGTCTCCGGCCTTCCTGCCCAGGACGTGATGTCAACGCCTGGTGCTCTCGAAGTTGTTGGCATGGAGGCCCAGCGACCGGCTGTCTCTAACTTCATTCCCCGGCCAGAGATGCTTCGGGTTCTCCACGAGGTCACGGAGTGCGCCGACTCTAGCATATATCGATGGGCGCTGTCGTCGTGCGGGACGGAGCTCCTAGCGAGTGCGTTGGAGGCCTCGAAGATGAGGGTAAGTGCTTGGGTTCACGACTTATGCTACTGTTCAGGACTTCCCTAAGAACTGCACTTTGTAGACCCTCGCTCTTAGCCGAGCCCTGGAGGAGGCACGTATTCGCGAGCGGAGGGTGCTAGAGGGTCGGCTTCGAGCTGCCAAAGAGGCTCATGCCGCCAAGGACGAGCGCATCCGTTTGCTGGAGATGGAGAGCGTGAGGGCTATCTCCGATGCACAGATACTCGCTGCAGAGGCGCAGTACGCAGCGGTGGAGGCGCAACGTGCCGCGACGGAGGCCCAGCGTGCCGCGGCGAAAGAGCGCGATGGCTTGCTCCAGTAGATTGCGGTGCTGGAGAAGGAGAAGGCCCAGCTCGTCGCGTCGTTTGGAGAGAGGAACTAGACTCGGGTGATGCCTCGGTGGCAGCGTGGGGGCGATGGAGTCTTTGGAGGATGCTCTCAAGGATCTTTGCGTCGACATGCCGGCCCTAACGTTTGGCCCCGAGGACCTGGAGCGGAGGCTTCAACGAATTGGAGAGTATTCGGGCCTTGCCCTCCACGCCGTCAAAGCCTTCGGCGACCATTGCGGCTTCGCCAGCGCTTGCGTCACCCTCGCCATGCTCCGTAGCTGAGGGTGCCAGCACGTCGATGGGCTAGACGACCCCTAGCTGGAGATGCCAGCCGGAGCCGGGGTGATGTCGGGTGCCGTTCGCGACGCCCGGCCCGCTGTCCGCGCCTTCTACGACCGGATCTGGGGCTACATCGGGGAGGACTAGGGATGGCAATCGGGCGCGGCGGGTACGGGTAGTGCTCGCCCATACCCGTACCCATGACCCCGATTTACGCCCACGGGTATACCCGCGAAAGACGATGGGTGAAAAACCTCGCCCATACCCGTCACCCATGGGCATACCTAAAGGAATGCGCGTAGGCTACGCAAGCAGAAAACAAAACTTTTCTACCGCGCACACAAGGACATCATGCTTAAGGAGGGATCATGGATCGTTACCACTAGACGCGCAGCGCAGCGGAAGAAGAGTTGGAGAAGCCGATCCAACCATGCGCGTCGAGGTAGTAGTGGAATTAGCCGATCGTTCCGAACAGATCGTCTCCTCCACGCGATTAACCACACCATGAGCAGATCCAATCTGTAGGTTGTTGATGCCAATCAACGCCGCAACGAGCAGCGCCTCCACTAGTATCCACACGTCCGGGGCTGGAACGCCGATTGCGAGTGTACTAGCACTCGTGAGGGTTTGGCTTGGGAGGTGGCGGCTTGGGTTTTGCTAGAGATTTAACAGAAGCACGTACCCCTCAGCCCCTCGCCTCCATATATATAGACCTCCTCACTTGGGCCTTGTGGACCGAGGCCCAATAGGAGTCTATTCGGATCTCTATCCGAATTGAGCCCACATCCGAATCATATTCGAATTAGTGTTCTAACCCGTTAAGTGTGCGACCCTGTAGGTTCACGTATACTTGGTCGCGACCCGAAAACGCCTTTCTGGTCACCCTGTTAATAGCAGCCTCTAGTAAGACATATTAACCCCAAAGTATACGTAAAGATCATATCGGCTGAACCTGTAATGTTCTCATGTATGAATCCCTTTGCCTCACGATATAGATTTAGCTCAAGGCGAGACTTGTGTCATCCTCTTAATAGCTCAATCACTCTCTCGATTCCGTGATGGATTATAAACTTGTGATTGACTCCTCAATCACCTTGGCATGGCCATGCGCTTTCATAATCCATTACATCGAGGGGCCCAGAGATATCTCTCCCATAAGAAGGGGCAAATTCTATCTTGATCATTCACATCCCACTACATGTTTCATGGCAAACCCGAAGACTACTTTTATGACTACCCAGTTACAGAATAGTGTTTAGTTGTCCCAAAATAAGCTACTACGCATGTTGAGAACCATGATGATCTCAAGTCTAAGGATTCTACATAAACACTACTTGAGACCAACTGATGACACATGGAATCTCTGCAGTGTCTCATGGCGGGTCTATCCAACATATGTTCACTAACACATGTCCATATTATTGATTTGGTATCACCATACCATGATCCATGAGACATGATCATCAATCAATACATATGCTGATCTTTGCATCATATTTGTTCCTCATATGATATATGATCAGGGATCATTTAGAAATAGCAACATTTTAGCATTAAGAGTCTCATGAATAAGTCACATACTCATTGATCAATAATGATAATGTCTATTTCAAGGAACAAAGTAATGTATCATAAACATAGTATGTGATATATATAACATCTCCATGTTGCCTCTAGGGTATATCACTAACAATACCCGTTTACCTGTGAACTGAGTCAACTAGCTTATATCTTCCCCGTCACATTTTACCAGAACAAACGGGAAGCGCCAAAATTAAAGAAGTAACATATTAGCAATAAGATACGCGAAGGATAATCCTATGCAAAAACGCAAAACATGATGTCAAGATAATCCTATGCACCTTTCATGTTAAGACCCAGCATTCTTTCCCCCCTTTTTTTCTGAAAGAAGGATAAGCCATGAGAAGTAAAAAGAAGACAACCCTATTCTTTCAGAGCACCGCACAGCATGCTAGAATAATGAGTGATGAGATGACAACTTTCAGCTATGCAGCACAAAATGTGGTCTCTATTAACTGTCTACTTCATCTCAAGAGGCGCGAGATCAAATTTACATGTTCAATAGGATATAACCGTATCCTTCATGATGCTGTTAAGGCTGAACTTGTGCCTCTATAGCTAAATTGCAATCCACAAAGAAGTCAACATTTTGTGCTTATAAAATAAAGAAGAAATGAACAGCAAACACTAACAAGATAGACTATCAAGAGATTGAATGTCTCATTTTTTCAATCCATAAAAAACTTCAATTTGTACTTACTTATACATGCGAGTTGAAAGCATTTGATAGACAAAAGTAGTGTTAAAAAAATAAAATGAGAGTTCACCTGTGTAGGCTTTACAGATCCAGAAGACGAAAAACCACGCCTCAATTTGATTGTGTTGCTACCTAGTTTAGGACCTATATCAAAGACAAGCCATGCTTCCCACGTATCATCCTCTCCGGTAAAAAGAGCATGCAAACCCTGCACAAAATATCTTTTAGCCTTGACTATGACTTCTCTTTCTCTCTATTCTGAGGAAGCCATATCACTATATCAGTATATTACATACCGGTGTACTTCACGCAAGGGAATCCAATCGAGACCTCTGACGGTAGCGTAGGGGCGGAGGAGGCGGCCGGCGGCTGGGTGGGTGGGGGTGGAGGAGGTGGCTGGTGGCCGATTGCGACGGCGGATCTGGGCGAGGCGGAGGGGCTGAGGGCTGAGGCGACGGCGGATCTGGGCGGAGGAGGAGGCCGGTGGCCGGGTGGGGGCGGAGGAGGAGGAGGCGGATCTGGGGGTGGAGGGAGCGGGTGGAGGAGTACGGGGCGGAGGGAAAGGGAAGGGGAGGGAGAGGAGCAAGGTGGCTAGCGGGAGAGGGGAGAAGAGGAGGGGCCTGTGGGAGGCGGCCGGCGGGGTGAGGGACGGCGGCGCGAACACGGACGAGACGGGGAAGAGGAAGTGCCATTCGTCGTAGAGGTTCATGGAGCAGCGCGCAAACGGCGGCACGAACGGCTACCGGGGGCGCTGGGTTAGGAGGAGAGGAGGGGCTGGCTGCGGCCGCCACAGAGGTGAGGGGGGCCGGCTTGTCGCAATTAAGGGGGATCTCGCGGTTGGGGGAGGTAGGCGCATTCTGGAGGGCTGAGAGTGCGAGAGGGGGGCGGATCTGGAGGGCGGAGAGTGCGAGGGGGGATCTGGAGGACAGGTTTATTATTTTAGGATGGCGCACCTGTCAGGTTTATTTCACGGGTAAATGGGCGAGATGGGTACGGGTAAAGCAACCCATACCTGTACTTGTTTACCCAATGGGCAGAGATTTCCCCCCATTTTCATACCCGTGGGTAAAGAATACATCCCATACCCGACCCCATTAGGGTATTTACCCATAGGTACATGGGTAAATGGGCACAATTGCCATTTCTAGGGAGGACGCGGCAAAGGTGGCGCTGTGGCAGACACTGCAAAGGGAGGGGAACTTCAGCTAGTGGCTTGATGAGGTTCCACGGCGCAACGAAGATGGCGCCGCCGTCCTTGGGCACGGCACGGACCCACAGGTGTGATGTCAGGGTCTGGTGTGCAGGCGTCCGTTGCTATGTATCCGTTTTTGTAAGCTGACGCCTTATGGCCCCCGCCCCTTGGCATGAATAAAGTGGGATTGCCCCAAAGCGTTCTGATGATGTGTGCTATTTTTGCTCCGGGCAGATGTTTGATAGGGGCCGATTACTACTTTCAGACCTCATGATTCGACGGCATCTTCGACGTTGGGCATGGGCGGAAGATGCCCAAAGCTTCTGGGTGACCCGGACTTCAGCGGGTGATACTTCGACGCAGAGGCAAATTATGGTGGAGCTGGACGAGTAGCGACCTTAGGCACTCGAAGGCACTTGTAAACCTTAGCTCTTCGTGAATGTAACCATCGAATCTCTAGCCACTTGTGAATGCAATAAAGACTGGTTGAAGTACATGTCCCTGTCGCTTTTCACGATCGCGCATGCCTCCGATCACTCGTAGGATTGGTGCTCCGCAAATGCCCAAACGCTAGGTAGACGCTCCGTCCCCTACCCTTCGAAGTGGTGGCAGTGGAGCTGGTGCCTAGTCGAGGTAGACGCTCGAGCGCTCCGTCCCCTACCCTTCAAAGTGGTGGCAGCGGAGCTAGCACCTAGTCGAGGTAGACGCCGGCGCCCGTCCCTTACCCGCCAGTGGTGGCGGCGAGTGGCGCCAGTCGAGGTAGACGCTGAGTGCTCCATCCCTACCCTTGAGTGGTGGCGGCGGGCCGGCGCCAGTCGAGGTAGACGCTGAGTGCTCCGCCCCTACCCTTCAGTGGTGGCAGCGAGCCGCGCCAGCGAAGTAGACGCTCGAGCACCTTATTTGTGCCCCGTAGAGTGCACATGTGCGCGCGGAGGCAAGCCTCCGCATGTCTTATTTATACTCCACAGAGAGTTCATGTAGGGGCAACATCCACGCATCTATTTATACTCTGTGGGGTGCACGTTGAGGCGAGCCTCCGCGCGTCTTATTTATACTCCGTAGAGTTCATTCAGGGACAACATCCGCATGTCTTATTTATACTCCGTAGAGTGCGTGCGGGGACAACATCCGCGCGTCTTATTTATACTCCATAGAGTGCGTGCGGAGACAACATCCGCACGTCTTATTTGTACTCCGTAGAGTGCGTGCGGTGACAACATCCGCGTGTCTTATTTATACTCCATAGAATGCGCACGGGGACAACATCCACGTGTTTTATTTATACTCCGTAGAGTGCATGTAGGGACAACATCTGCACATCTTATTTATACTCCGTAGAGTGCACACGGGGACAACATCCGTGCGTCTTATTTATACTTTGTAGAGTGCGTGCAGGGACAACATCCACACGTCTTATTTATACTCCGTAGAGTGCGCGTAGGGACAACATCCGCACGTCTTATTTATACTCCGTAGAGTGCGCACGGAGACAACATCCGCCCGTCTTATTTATACTTCGTAGAGTGCGCGTGGAGGCGTCCCTCCACACGTCTTTTTTATACTCCGGAGAGTGCGCGCAGGGACAACATCCATGCATCTTTGTTATACTCTAGAGAGTGCGTGTAGGGACAGCATCCACGTATCTTTTTTATACTCTAGAGAGTACGCGCGGAGGCGTGCCTCCGTGTGTCTTTGCGCAGAATGAGGCAGTTTTGCAGATGATTGGCTTTATTAATCTCCGTTTGCGCGGGCGAGCATCTTACAACAGGCAGGGTGCTGACCTTGCTACAGGCTTCCCTTTGGCCCTAGACATAGTATCATCGCAGCCTGTCTGCATTCCATGTGTGGCGAAGTGTCTGCCCATCCAGCGTTGCGAGGCGATAAGCTCCCCACTGTAAAGCTGCAGTGATGGTGTATGGTCCCTCCCACTTGGACTCCAGCTTGCCGACAGTCTCCGCATGGAGCTCCATTTTGAGGACGAGATCTCCTGGCTGGAACTCCGTGAGTATACGGCGCGGTCTCGTGCACACGCTATTTGACGTGTGTACTTTGCGACGTGCTGGGTGGCACTTACTCGATCTCCATCGAGAAGATCCAGGGACAATTGGCGCTCCACCGCCGGCACCTGGACGAGGACCCTCCTCAAGCCAGCCTTAATTTCTTCAGGCGTCACTGCCTCATCGCCGAAGAGGAGTTTGAATGGTGTGAATCCCGTCGGACGTGTCACCGTTGTGCGGAGGGACCAGAGTATGCTGTGGAGCTCGTTTGGCCACTTGCCCTTTGGTAGCCCAACGAGACGCTTCTTGACTCCGGCGAAGATGGCGCCATTCACCCGCTCGACCGCTCTGTTGGACTATGGGTGCCCGACCGAAGCGAATCTGAGTGTGATGCCCATACTGTCGCATAATTCCTTGAATAGGGCGGAGTCGAATTGCAGACCATTGTCTACGGTGAGCTTCCTAGGTACTCCAAGCGGCATATGATGTTCTGTCAAAGAAAGCGCTGCATGGACGCGGAAGTTATCCTAGCCAGAGCGACAGCCTCTGGCCACCTAGAGAAATACTCCAAGGCAACTACAACGAACCGTAGGTACCCCGTGGCCCGGGGAAGTGGCCCAACGACGTCGATGCCCCACCGTGCCAGTGGCCATACTGGGGGAATAGGCTGCAAGCTCGTCGGGGGTCTGCGGATGACCCGCCCATCCATTGGCAGCCTTGGCACCGGTGCACGAGGTCTCGTGCGTCAGCAATGGCGGTTGGCCAGTAGAAACCGTGCCTAAATGCCTTGCAGACTAGCGACGTCGGCGTGATGTGCGAGCCGCAAAGCCCCGCATGGATCTTCGTGAGAAGTTGCTTTCCTTCTTCGCTGAAAGGCATCGTAGGAGTGAGGCGCAGACTCCCTTTTTGTAGAGTACCCCGTCGAGCACCTGGAAGGATCTGGCGCGATGCTGCAAGCGCCGGAGCTCTAGGGGGTCGTCTGGCTCTGCAATGCCCTACAAGAAACCGTAGATGGGCTCCCGCCAGTCACCCTGCTGGGTAATTTGATGGACGAGAACCGCGTCATGGTTGTCCTGAGCGATGGCTGCCACAGGCAGGACCTCGTAGAATGCTCCCTCGGGGAGGGGAAGCTGCTGGCAGGCAGCCTTTGCGAGGACGTCAGCTTGTTCGTTATCCGCGCGAGCTCGACCGCCCACTTGCCAATGCGCCCCGTGGACTCCTTATTATGTATCATCTCCGCCAGAGGGAATGTGGATGGCACCGTGATTGGATGGGCTAGGAAATAATGTCGGAGCTTCCTCCAGGCCATGACCAGCGTGTATGCCAACTTCTCCAGCTCCGTATACCGCGTCTTGGCGCCTTGGAGGGCTTCGGAGATGAAGTATACGGGGCGCTGAAGGGCACCCTCCTCGAGGACAAGGACGGCGCTGACCGCTGTTGTTGTAGCGGCGAGGTAAAGTAGGAGGGGAGCCTCTGGTGCAGGGGCGACCAAAGTGGGGAGGCTTGCGAGGTGCCTCTTGAGGTCGTCGAAGGCCTTCACGCAGTCTTCATCCCAGTGAAACCCATCACAGCCGCGAAGGGTCTTGAAGAATGGCAGGCCCCACTCCGCTGCCCTAGGCAGGAAGCGGCTCAGCGCGGCCATGCGGCCAGCAAGCCTCTGTACCTCCCTTGTTGTCGTAGGCGGCTCCATAGCGAGGATCACGTCGACTTTGTCGAGGTTCGCCTGGATGCCACCTCCAGACACGAGGAAGCCTAGGAGCTTGCCTGCTTGCATGCCGAAAACACACTTGTCTAGATTGAGCTTGATGCCTGCTCTCTTGAGGTTGTCGAAGGTCTCTTGGAGATCCTGACCGTGGGAGACGAGCTGCCTAGTTTTGACGACCACATCATCGACATAAGCCTCCACGTTCCTCTCGAGCTGGGAGGCCACTGTTAGCGCGATGAGGTGGGTGAATGTTGCCCCCGCATTCTTCAAGCCGAAGGGCATCCCGACGAAGCAGTATGTCCCAATCGGCGTGATGAAGCTGGTCTTGTCTTCGTCGTCGTTGGGCATGTAGATCTGGTGGTAGCCGGAGTATGCATCCAAGAAGCTCATGAGCTCGCACCCCGCGGTGGCATCCACCAGTTGATCTATGCGCGGCAAGGGTTAGTCGTCCTTCGGGCATGCCTTGTTAAGGGCAGTGAAGTCGATGCACATACGCCAGGCGCCGCTGGCCTTTTTCACCAGCACCGGGTTGGCAAGCCAATCCGGATGTTGGACCTCGCGGATGACTCCAGCCTGGAGAAGCTTCGCTACCTCCACCTTAGCCGCTTGCTGCCGGTCGATGGACATGCGCCAAAGCCTCTGCTTGACCGGTTTGGCGTAGGGGCGGACCGCTAGGTTGTGCTCGATGAGGGCACGATCCACGCCCTTAATGTCTTCTAGGGACCATGCGAAGACATCCGCATTGTCTCGGAGAACCAGAGCAAGTCTTGCTCCACCTCCGGGGGAATGCCCTCGCCGATAGACATGAACTGACCTTCGGCTTGGAGAGGCAACCTCTTGACCCAACCCTCTGGCCGGGGCTTAGGCGTCCATCCTGGAGCGGACGGCGTGTCCGTCTTTGACTTGTCGGTGAGGATGTGCACCTTGCGGTGCGGGCCCCTAGCACCAGACTCTACACGTCGGGCGAGGTCCTAGTCACTCAAGGTGGTGATGACACCTTGCGGGCCCGGGAGCTTCATATATAAGAAGCCGTGGTGCGGGACCGCCCCGAAGGAGTTGAGGGTTGGACGCCCCAATATGGCATTGTATGGGTGCGAGATGTTGACGACGTCAAAGGTGATGTCTTCGCTCCTGGTGTTGTCGCCTTAGAGAAAGGAGACTTGGAGGTGTACCTGGCCCAACACCTTCAGCGGCTGACCCTCAAATCCTTGGAGCGGATTCCCGAGGGACCCAAGTGACTCCGGGGGATCCCCATTTGGTCAAAGGCTGCCGCAAACAAAATGTTCGCGGAGATGCCCCCATCGACCAGAACACGCTTAACTTCACAGCCTGCGATGGCAGCTTGGATGACCAACGGATCTTGGTGGGGGAATTCCACGCCGTTGGCGTCGGCAGGCGTGAGGGTGATTTCACAATGCGCCACCCCCGGAGGTGCTTGTGCCGAGGAGGCCTCCAGCGAGGAGCCTCCGGAAATAACGTTGATGATCCAGCCGGGCCCCTCTAGGGCCTAATTTCGTAGGGGGCTCTCTGGTGGCAGCTACACGTGGGCCACAATGGGGGACGCCGCTTCCAGGGCTCTAGCCCTGGCGGTTGTCTGCCACAATGCCACGATTGTGGTGCATGTCCATGTGAAATGGTCGCCATGGCCATGCACCTCGCACCACATGCTGTAGTCCTGGTTTTCCTGTTCTGCACGGGGTCTTTTGTCGCGGCCCCGGCCGTGTCCCTACTGCCGGCCTCTGCGGCACCGCCCAGAAAGGCGGGGCGGCAGCTATCGGAGCCCAGATTTTAACATCCGGCATCCTCTGTGATTCCACCACACTATTCCCTGGACCAGTAGATAGTGCTCACATATTATAGAAATGAACATCAAATACATATCATGCGGAAGCATAAATATAATAGTAAACTTACTCACGGGCTGATTAGGCCGAATTCATTAAATTGCAGTAGCAGAAGAACGAAGCACACAGGTGGGACCCTCAGGACATGCCCACAGGCAGCCGACTGGGGGTTCGCGACCTAGCCCTTGACATCTTCATCTCCTTTGCCACCATGACCAATAGTGTTGCTGAAGCGTAGTGATCAGATTCCTGATGCTGGATTTGTTGTGAAAGCGAGTATGAGCACAAACCACCGTGCTCCGTGAGCCAATACACAGAATGCAAATAAATAGTATGCATGGCTTATCAAAGGAGAGGCTCGGGTTATTTTATTTGCCATAAATCGCTTTTAGTAGCATTATTATTATTTAATCATAGTGTTATTGTTGCTACCTAAAACTCCACACAGCGATTACCATAATTGATTTGATCCACCGAAGATACACTTTCTTTATTGATTGCTGTCTAGACTCCAAACAGTGAGTTTCATCATTTACTTAATTCACCAAACACGCACTTTCTATATTGAGTGTTGTCTAAAACTCCAAACAGCGAGTGACATCATTTAAGTAATCCACCGATCCTTTATATCAGGACTCTATAACAATTCAATCCTTTCTGGTATTGATCCAAAACTATTATTTGCTCTTCCAATAATCAACCTTATTTTCCATTGTCTATCTCTAACTAATTCACTAAAATACCTCCACCAAGAATATCATTGATCAATTTTACGATCCACTAGTATACATCTACCAAAAATATAATTAATCAAGTTCATACTCCAATAATTGTCATCATACCTCCAATTTCCCAAAAATTCAATTCATCCCTCTAATGTTTGATCAAATCCTATTAATCCCATTATCTCCAACATCTCTCAAAAATTTTATATTAGTTATCATGGTCGTATTCCAATAATTACCTTTGTACTCCCTAAATCTCCAAAAAATCATTTAAATCATCTATCTAGCTTATCTATTCATTTAGACTCCACCAATTTATTTCTCTCAGAATACACACTATCGTTTCCTTTTTATTATCGACATGAATCCACCAACAACTTTATGTGTTTACCGCAAACAGCCATCTTCTTTTCTTACAACTCTATTTATTCATCCTGACACTTTATTTTGTGAGAAGTATTATCATTATATAAAAAATATAATACATAGAAATTTCCTGAGACCTAGCAGTTTAGAACAAAACATAATGTGTAAGAGAATGCAATAATAATAGCGATCCAGATTCCATCCACCGTTACATGGTCTCTGCACCATATGCCTGACCTTCAGTGTTATAGCCGCTTACATTATCACTGGGACGACACCGTGGCAACACAAATCGTGGCTTTCCACGCCTCCACTTTTCCATTTCCACCCACAAAGTTTTTGAAATAGAACTATATCTGGTTAAGTTCCCATGTCCGCCCTTGACCGTGGGCATGGCTATTCGAATAATTTTGACTCTGCAGAGTTTGCACACTTTACCCACAAGAGACAGTTCACTCGTTGCCCCACACGATTCCTTAGTCATACGGTTGAGCAAACCATCACAGTAACCGTTCAAAGTACCTCGCCCCTTCCATCATCTCACCCCTATGAGCTTGTCCCACTTGCGGCAGGTCTCATAGGTTGTGCAGGATGTTCCCCTCCTATGCGCCTAGCAGCTAGCTACCCACACTACTAGCACGTCCGCCACCCAGACAGCCACTTGCACTACCTCACCTCCTCCACCGATAATGATGACTTTCAGGATCCGGTAAATTTACTAGGCCAAGTTGTACTTTACAGACTTGTGGTTGTACTTATTTTACACAGGAGGTCATGACAAGATTCGGTCCTTAGGGTTATCTGGGCGGTTCTACCACAAACCACACTCTCGTGCACCCCTGCACCATACCTTCGAACCATCCGCCCAGATAAATAAGCAATTTGGGGTTTTTGGGAGCACAAAATAATCATATCCAACATATACCAGCCATTACCACCATGATTGCTCAACCAAATTTTTCTCAGGATTAAAAGTGATGCTTGGGCGCTCTCGCGCCCATGAGTATCTAAGCAATACTAAGCATGGCATATAGTTACGGACTTATTTTCGAAAGGTTACTATTATAATTTTGCTAGGGCGACAAGGTTCACATATTCAAATATTCCAAAGGAGGTGTAATATTAATCAAGATAAACAATGGGCATATAACTATAATCATAAATTAAACATGCATTTGCATATAAAATAACAGCATGCAGTTTGATAATTTAAACAAAAATAATTTGCAGAAAACGTAGGTTCAACATGATCAAAGTATTGACTCGCCTTGCGTGGTTTACCACGGTCTTGAGCTCACTCGAGGTTTTCTCGTTGTTGGTCTTTATCTTCACCTCGATCTTAATCTCACTTGATCCATTGATTCTTCCGGGCTTCAATTTCTAATTACGTGCTAAGCAACTGAATTCAAATAAAGGTAAATAACTCAAAAGATCCAAATAACTCCAAGTAAACTCAATTTAGCTTTATTATGAATTAACGGGTGATTTAGGTGATTTGAGGCAAGATTGATGGGGCGCGGAGTATTGACGGAGTCAATTGGGGTTGGAGCGAAGTGATTGAATGGCCAAAGAATATTTATTTGAGACGAATGCTAAGGAAAGTTCATGATACTAGAATATTCACTGGAATACTCTACTTCGGATTTGAGAATGGCTAGGCATAGCTGGCTTTTGAGTATCATGGATTGATCTTTTAATTCCATAACTTATTTTTATCATTTTTATATTTATTTAGGAAGTTCCATGCATTAGGTTAGTTCTATAGACTGGTGTAGGAGTTTAGTGCATTAAATTGATCTTTAGGGTGTGTATTCCTCATAACTTAGGTTATGGTATTTTATGGGGTTTTATTCGCTAATCGAGGTGTACACCTAATGGTTAATTTTAATGATTCAGTGTCGTACGTGCATATTTAATTATCTAATTGATGTTTAATAGAAAACTTTAGTATATTCTTATTTGCTACTCATCTGCAGCTAGTGGTCATAATATTATATGTTTCTTCGGATTGTTTGTTAGTGAGATTATCTCAACGTCTGATGACCTAGTGCTACTATACTTTAGCATCTATACACTAGCATGACTTTTCATTTGGAAATACTCTGAGGACCAACTATCATTGTTATTTTATCCTTTGCATTAGCATCTTTTAGTTAAACTTCTATTTACATAGGGTCGAGCTCGCTATACCCAAATTTTATTCCACTAAATTCATTGTTAAGATTTATTTATCGGTGACGTGCTAATGGCGAGGATTTTATTAGGGCCCTCTAATTTAAATGTCTATGGTCACATCCTATCGTTTAATTAATTTTATGAAGAGGCCTAATTCAATTAAACCTACCATTGAGATTTATTTCATGGCAGCATGTTAAACGTTAGGGCATATGTTATGGTCCAGGGTAATCTTTTTAATTTAAAACCTTGCTTTCATAGTAATCAATTTTACTCCCCTTAAATTTAACTTGGATGTATATATATTTACATATATTTTAATTAGGATCCTTATTAAATTTGGATATTGAACAAAATCGTATTTTATCAATGCCTTTAATTGATAATTAGGCCTCATGAAATATTCAAGCTATGGTAATTGCTCATAAAACAAATAACCAAATATTAAATCTTAGTTAAACTTATTTTATATCCTAATTAAATTTATTAACTTCTCTAAATTGTTCTCCAATTTCCCTGATTTTTCTTGCTCGAATTGGATTAATAAAAACAAAAAAAAGAATAAGAAAAGGAGGCGGCTGCTAGAATTGAACTCGGGATCTGGGGCATGGAGCTTAAGGCATGCACTCGGCTGGCCAAGTGGGCCTTCGGTGTTTCGTGACAAACTGGGGGGTAATACTTGAAGAGGCGAGCGGTAACAGGGGAGCCGGCCGGCCAAAACAGAGGAGGGGGCAGCACTGGGCAGAACGCGACATCGCCGGCGAGGCTGTAGCTGGAGGGAGGTGGCAACCGGTGAAATGGGATCCTAGGAGCACAAGGAACCTGAGGGAGACGCCAGCGTCGGCCTAGAGGCTTCAAGATGGATCAGCGGCGAGTCTCGGCGGCCGGAGGCGGAGGTGGAACGGGACGGCGGCGCCGGCATGGAGGAGGGGAAAGATTGATGGGCGCATGAGCGGTAGGGGTCACAGGGGTGCTTACCAAGCTGTTGTCCGGACCAGAGGGGGCTCGAGGCGGGCTGGCACCGTGGTCCTACGGCGGCGCGGGTCATGCGCACGGTGTCGGTGAGCTGGGACGGTCCACAGCTCCGGCTGTGGTGGGGGAAGGCTTTGGGGCGCCGCGGTGAAGCTACGGTGCGGAGGAATCGACCGGGGATGGCTTCAATCGGTGGGTCGCACGGTGGTCGGTGGCGAGGAAGAAGTCGGCGGCCGGCGAGCCACATGGCCCTAGGGGCCGATTTTTGGTGGTGGGAGCGAGAGAAGGATGGGGCGAGGTGGACGGGGCGCTCTCTCGCTTTTATGGACCCCGAGCCGACCGGGCGGCGTGCGGGCAGTTGACGGCAGAGAAGGCAAGTCAGGGAGCGACATGCGCGCGCAGGCGAGGATGCGACGGGGCAGGTGCAGCGGCGTGGCGTGAGGGGATGGGTTCGGTTGGCTGACGCCGTGCTGACACGGGAGCGCAGGCGAGGACAGGTGGTGACGAGAGCTCAGGCATGGGAGCAGTGAACACAACCGGAAGTTAGAGAAGAGAAGAAAGAAGAAATAAGGTGGAGGAGGAAGAAGTCGGCCCCAGCGGCACAGAGGGAAGGAGGACGGGCAGACCAGGTCGGTGCGCAGGGGAAAAAAAGGAGGAGAGAGGGAACGGGTGGGGGCCCACGCGTAAGAGAAGAGGTGGTAAGGGGAAGGGTAGAAAAAGGTTGAGGCTGCATGGTTTTGAAAAATAGAGGGAAACTAAATGATAAAATTTGGAAATTGAGTTTCCAAAAGCTAGAGTATTGTATATTCAAAACTCTTTTTCTTGAATCCCAGTTCTAGAATATTATTGAATTCTTTAGCGTCTAATTCAGGTATATGTATACATATATATGCATACGTATTTTGGAGTTGTACTTGTAATTCAACTATTTCCCTTTAACTAATTTATAAACTATGTTTTGGTTTTATAAATACATTTTTGAATTACTTTTTCAAAGTTTGAACTCACCCATCTTTATTTAAAATTTTAGATTATACTCTCCTTCCTTTTTATATGATGACTGAGATATATCAAAAATGGTTCCCTGACCTTAATTATTATTATCTACTTTAAATAAGACTTTGATTTAGTGAATTACAGTGAATTTTTAGGTCGTCAGGGTTAAACCTCATTTAAATTATTTTGTATTTATTTATTTGCTCCGCACAAAACTCAGGAAAAACCCAATTAAGATGTTTAACCAAAATTCAAACACCCGTAAGATGCAAATAAAAATTTTAATTTGCTCAAAATTTCAAACATCCAAAATTTATGATGTTACAGCAGCCTCGGAGGCGCCGTCTATGTCAAAGACATAACGGGCCTTCTGGGGTCTACGCTGGTTGCGCTTGGGCTTGCCACTCGACGAGCCCTGGTTGTGCTTGGCATCCTTGCGCTCAGGGACGTCCCTCGAAGACTCTTGCTTGTGCTTACCTTTCGGGGAGTCGCCCCCTGCTAGTGGGTCTCCTTTTTGCGACGATTCCTCCGCCTGAATGGTGTCGGAGTCGTCATCCTTGCGCCGCCGTGCGTCCTCCTTCGCCCGCGCATACTCTTCCATCTTGTCGAAGAGCTTCGCGACCATCTTGATTGGCTTGCACGCATTGTACTTGGCCAACGGCCCCGGGCGGAGGCCTTGTATTACTACATTGATGATGGTTATCTCGTTGACGTCCTTAACTTGGCAGTGTACCTTAGCAAAGCGCTTGAAGTACTCCCGCAGTTTCTCCGAGGTTTTTGCTTGACAACGAAGAGTTGATCCACGTCGACACGCTCGATGTAGTTCCCCTGGAAGTTGTTGTAGAGGCGGTCGTGGATCTGCTCCCACGTGTAGATGGAGTTTGGCACTATGGTGAAAAACCAAGAGAGCGCCACTCCCTGCAGCATGAGGGGGAGCCCCTTTGCCTTAGTGGTGTCGTATCCGCCTGCAGCTTCGATGGCAGTCTTGTACACACGCACGAACTCCCGAGGGTCCGTGTCGCCCTTGTACGGCTCGATGGTGTTGCGGAACTTGAAGCCCTCCGGCCACGCTGATTGCTTCAAGCCCACGAAGAGGGGTGATTCCGGATCTACACGCCGTAGTGGGACGTGACTGGAGGTAGGGGCATCCCGGCTGTCCGCCCGCTCTGGCGTGGGCTTCGGCGTGGCCACCGGCAGGACTTGTTGGCTCCGAGCCTCTTGTATATCCCTAACGGCTCCGTGGAGGTCCGCCAGCTCCCGTTGGAGTGTGCCGATGGCCGTCAGTAGAGCATTCTCCACTGCTACCATGGTTGCAGCAGCCGGCATAGTCGGTTGCACCGTCGAGTTGGCCATGACCACGGCGTGCGCGCCGAAGCTGTTTGGCGCGTCGGTGCGATGGATTCCGGAGTCGGTGACAAGGTCGACGTTGCCGCAAGAGCCACCTAGCGCTCCCACACCGGATGTGGGGGGCGGTGGCCATTCTAGTACGGGCATCGGCGTCACCGCTCCCGACAACCTGGTCGGTGCTTGCGGTGACGACCGTCGCGCTAGCGGTGGAGGCGACCGTCGTACCATGAGCGTCGACGTTAGCAGCCGCGGTGCTGGCGTTGATGTCTGCACCCGCGGCCGCCGATGCCGAGGCCCTAGCGTTGGCGGGCGTCTCCGTCATGCTCCTCTTCTTCTCCGCCGCCGATGACGAAGCCTTCTTTGGTGCCATCCTTCTTTAGATCTTGGAGCTTGCTCTTGTCATCCCCACGGACGGCGCCAACTGTTGTGGTTACAGACCAAACAGAGAGAGAGTGGTATGGTAGTGGAGAGTTAGGTGAGCAATGCTTGGGCCTCCCCCATGGCCTGGGTGGTATATATATATTCACATGGGGAGTGTTTTACAATTATATTCTTACACCCAAGTATCCCTCTCAAGGGCATTTATGTCATTATACATGTCTCATTTTAGGCTTTACAATCTTCTAACAGGCCGGCTAGGCTTAGGTGGGGCCACCCCTACAACAGGTACATATGAACTCTGATATGAGAAGTGCGCACACTAGATTAACAACAAATTTGTCGGTGAATATAATTATAGGCCCTGTTAAAAAGTATTGTGGCTTTTGGCTGATTACAACAATGATTGAGAGAGTAAAGGATACTCACGTTGAGAAAGCACTCCGTTCAAAGCAGCTCCTGCAGTAACTCCTACAAATGATTTATAGAAACCACCTTAAGAAGCCACTTCGTTCAAAGGCCGACTTGTAAAAGCCAAAAACAAAAAAACTGTTTGGAACAAAATCATAGTCTTCTCTCAGTTTATGTTGGCGCGCTCAGGCTAGTGTTTTATTGTTGTGGAGAACGGGATGGATTATCCCTGCATGGTTTAAAAAACCTATAGCCAGGCATAGAGCAATTAGCCTAAATGCTAGATATATTAGACTAGGATTAGGTCATGAATAATAGGATCTAAGGTAGCAATGCTAAATTGATGGAAACATAATCAATCACTATGGTGACTCTCGCCCTACAACACTACACCGACCCGTTCACGCCTTACCCCTGTCATGGCCCCATTGCCTTAATCACCACCAGCAAGCACTACACAACTTGATATAGTCCTATTTATTAGATCTAACCACCACATCTAAACCTAGCACTAAATAATCACTGACTATTTAAAACTAATTACTGACCGAGAAACAAGCATAATATCAAGAAGACACACATGTGACGATCACAGATGCAAAATATGACAAAACATAATAACAAAGCATAATAACAGAGGAAGTACAGAGGAATGCTTATAACAAAGAAGATTACAAAAGCTGTAGACTTTGACAGCCTCCTAGCGTCAACACTCCGGATCCTAGCTCTAATTAGAACCATCTCTAATTAGAGCCTCCTCTAATTAGATAGGCTAATTACAGCTGTTTCTAATCCCTAAACTCTAATCTAGACCTAATTACATCATGAAATATTCTTCAGCCTTACCGAAGCGGCAAGAGAAAATCTTAAAGATTGGATGTTGTGGAGGGTTCCCAAGGGACAAAGGGTCCACGTCCATATGCTTGGAAACAACTGGTATTGAGTTTGATTTGGAGTACACTCCGAATTTGAGTCAGTTTCCCACTTTCCTTCTACGCCAAAAACCTTCTAGGGGCCATACATATCTCAGTTGTCCAAACTCCAAATTGGAGGATTTTGACTCTGATTTGTAGCCCATGAAAAGATCTTCAACTTTCTAGTTGTGGTCATTCTCTAAAAATGCCATCTTGAAAGTCAAAAACGTGTTTAAAGGTGACTCTATTTTGGACTAACTCTTTGTGTAGCTTGCCTTGTAGGGCCCATATCCCCACGTCGAAGTCCAAATTAGGTCTATGAGGACTCCAAAATGTATGACACAACGAGATCTACATCTTTGTAGTTATGAGAGTTTCCATTTGCAGTTGTTTCGGGTGCCAAAATCGTTTTGCAAGTTGATGGACAGATTCTGACTCATTTCTTAGTGCTGCAAATATGGAATCTCCTTATTTCTTAACTCCTTTCCTTTTTCTTCAAAACTTGCGTGGAGGTATCTGGAAGCAAGAGCTAAGTTTTCCTACTCAATTGTCGATCTCACTATTGATTTCTCCTAAGAATTTGGCATGCAAATGGCAATTCTCCACATCGTCGTGTTGCCGATCCATCGAAGACTTGGTGTTTCCATCGTAATATTTGCGTCCGAACTCTGAATTGGGCAAGTGATATATACATTGTGATTGTCTCGACGAGAGCATCATAATGAGAGCATTCAAATTGGGATTATAAAATGTCTTGGTCATTAAAATCGCATGGAAATGATCTTTGGAACCCGTCGAAATGCTAGTTCAAGAGTGGACTTCTCCAAATGAGTGAATTTGGTATGATTTTTGTTCTTTCTGTTAAACACATGAAAAGACAAGGAAACTACATTTTTTTGTAAGGGTTAGCCGTGCAGTGGCACAATTATGCACAACTGTCATGAATATTAGAACAATGTTGGTATGAGAAATATGAATAAAATGAGCGCAAAAGTATTGCTATCACCTTCGGTCACATTTCTATCCTTAGTTTCTTCCATGGCCCAATTTTTTCTGAATTTCCATATTAATAGACTTCATCCTATCCTTCTCATCACTAGTTAAATCTCTGCTTTCAGATTGAATATCAAGATTATTATATTCCCTAACTAATTCCGTCTTGTGTTTTCTCATTTCAGCTTCAACATTGCAGCTCCAGCCTTTAATAAACCTTCTAAGATTTCTCACCTTAGTTTTCCACCTATGGATAGCAGAATTGCCTTAAACAGGGGTATTCCAATCTTTATGGACCACATCTTTAAAAGCTGCATGTTGAAGTCACCATTTTTCAAACTTGTAATGGGACAACACAGATTCCATAACAGAACACAACACATCACCGCAGCCTGGACCTAAACCAACGTGAAAAAAAAAACCACGAAATTTTTATAGATAGCCACTAAAGTCATATACAACCATATAATATTTCATGTTCAAACTCTGTAGGACTGAAGATTACAATAGAAAGAGATGAATGGTGCTTTAAAAGTTTCCTCCAAGTATTCATCTATCATTTGCTCTAATAGCTACAAGATATAAATATTCGGATAGGAACCCTACTCAAAATCTGGAGAAACATGGAGTTGTACCACTGTGGAAAACAAGAGACTCAGAGCTGAGCAAAAACAGCCAAAAAACAACATGGTCAGATTTTGACTATGGTGGTCGACGACCAGACAGCGGTCTAGAACCAACGAGGTTGTAACCAACATGGTCCAAACCAACGTGGTCGAAAGCCAATATGGTCAAAATGCGACTCGAGTGGTCAACGACTAAAAAGGATCGAAAATCATCATGGTCAAAAATCAACATGGTCGAAATTAATGGGTCGAAATCAGCATGGTCGAAACTAGCGTGGTCGAAACCTACATTGTCGAAAACCGACGTGGTTGATGTTCAGTGCGCGGTCGAAAAACCAGCGTGGCCGAGGACCAATGAGTGGTCAAAAACCAACGCGGTCAAGACAGATGTGATCGTAACCTTTGCGGTTGATAACCAAGAGCTACGGTCAGAAAAAACAATTGTGTAGATGATGACCAGTGTAGTCATAACAGTTCGGAATATGACTTGAGTGGTCTACAACCAATTAGTGATCAAAACCAAAGTGGTCGAATCAAGTCGAAACATGACCAGAGAGGTCGACGACCAGTGAATGGTCAAAAACCAAAGTAGTTGAAAACCATAGACTACGGTACTACCTCTACAAGGCTTGTGGTACTACCGTTTCCAGCAGAAGAACAGGGCTTTCAGCCCGACCACGAGCACCAAAATCAATAGAACTTTCAATCAACTCAACCAAAAGCTGTGAAACTTTGTACGAATGTTTCTTAAGGTCTCAGGAAGGTATTCCATTCCTAGATCAAAAAAATACAGGACAAATTTGAGATCTTTTTGCAATTTAAAGCAACGCACACCAACCATGAGCCAAGATAGCTTTGAGCACGTTCTCACATGTCACAACAAACAAGATCACCAAGGGAATCAACCCAAAAACTCTCGGATCAAGAAACCATCTGATTAGGCCAAGAATGAGCAAAACATGATTTCTTAAAAATCTTGCTATTGAAGTGCCTAGCTAATTAGAGATCGTCTATGTCCCTGGCACAGCAAGATTAAGAGAGGGGTAGAAGAAAGATTAAACCAACCAAAACATACACAACTCAATCAACAAGAAGTGATCAAGAAGGGGTTGAGAGAAGAGAGGAAAAACCAACTCAAACCAGAGCAAACTCAATCAAACAAAAAGATACACAAATGGTAAATCAAAGGTTGATGTATTGCCCACTTGAGATGATTCATTTTATAGCCACTCCACTCAGGAGCACAGAGCTCTAAGCCTAGAGTACACGCACACTCTCTAACCTATCTCCCATGGGAAGGAGGAGGAGCTAGCCACCAAAAGGTTTAACCAACCTTCTCAAACATTAGCTGTTGCCTCCCATCCCCTTGTATAGGCTCACAACTTGAACCAAAACCTAATGGATACACTCATTAGGCCAAACTGGGGATAACCCGTTAACCCCACCTAACACTGGGTTTTACTCACGCATGCTTCTCTAGTATTAAGCAATTTTACCAAAATGCCCCTCTATCACTTTCGCCGAAGCTTCATGCTTCTTTTTCCACAAAACATCGCCCATGCTTCCCTATCTTTCATGTGGCCCGAATGACTTGCCACCAAACCTCTCACGCATCCAGATCCCACCAAATTGTCCTCGCTTGCAAACAGTCCAAGTCACTTGGCGCACCACATGCTTCTTCTCGCACACAACAGCACCCAGCTTCCTTGACCGTCTAGAACCGGTCCACCTTGCCGTTGCCCGTCATGTCCATAACCAGTAGCTCTTACTCCGGTTCCTCGTTGCCCTGGCTTGCAACCACCCCGCAAACCTGAGTCATCTTCGGCGTCTCCCTAACTGTTTTGGACCTCAGCACCATCCTGTGCCTAGTCCAGTCCTCCTACACCTCATCATGACCTAGCTTTGAAGTCCTACAACTAACACCAACAAGCAAACCATCACATAGCACCGCACAATACACAAAGTCTTCAATTTGCACAATTAATCCATACAATGCACCATGCAAAAAGTATGCAACTAAAATACTGATCCTAAGCTTTGGACCAAACAACAAATTCATGTGCACACTAGCAACAACACCAAAGTCAAACCATGATCAAAAGCCCAAGAATTCTAGAGAACAACCTTAAACCACCGAGAGAAGCAAGTCTGACCATCCAGCACTAGCTAGTCAGACCGCTGGCTGGTCTGACACTAGTACTCAAGGTCTACAACAGCCGATCGAAATGCCCATATGACTATTGATCGTGAAGTATATGACTACAACATACGAAGTCTACAACTACCGACCATCGACCATCCATGGTCGTTCAAGCACTATAACTTTCGACCATTGACCATCCGTGGTCGATCTGCCGATCGGACTGCCCAACACAAAGTCGTTCTGATTGTCCAACTATAAAGTCGAGGACCACACCTCCGACTACTATCAGCGATCGTAGTGTACTGGTTAGACCACTAAAACCAAACAGTCAGACCGTTTAACCTGAAGATTCCAGCACACAACCCAACCAGAAAGTAATCTTTTGCAAAACCCTTAAAAACCAAACTCAACTCCACAAAAACTCTAATCTAAAGGTTAATTACTCATCACAACCATGGGGTGACTTCCACATGGTCTCACAAACTCCCTCTTGATGAGTATATTGACAAACACCGAAAAGGCATGAAGGTGAGTATGTTTTTGAAAATAAAAGCAAGAAGTTGCCAAAACTACACATGGTCCAATAGGCAAAGAGAACGAACTCATGACCATATTGGCAAAGTGTGAAATGGAGCAAACAACAAAAAAGTACAAGTTTTCTACAAAGGCTCCAAATCATACTTAAAACCTCACAAAAGCCCAATCTTGCACATGATCCAAATAAAAGAACAATTGCTCACTATAACCATTTTCATAGTAAGATAACGAGCCAAAATGCAAAAGAGAGCAAATGATATGCAATGAAGCTCCCCTCACTCAAATATCTTATTTGGCATTTTTAGGTTCTAGTTAACAAGCTTTGCAACTCATCCCATTTAGTCTACCCCCTTAATGTCTTTTGCACCCCTTAATGCCTTTTTCTCAATCATTCTCCCCCTTTTGGCAATAGAGTCATTAAGATGCATGGAAGAAGATAGAGCATGAATGAAATGTAGTCAATGCATTTTATTCGTTTTAAGCATTTAGGAGCCTTGAAAATTATCCAAAGTGACTTTCCAAATATTACACCAAGCCATAAAAAGTGAAGCACTATAAGATCATGACAAACCATGTATAGTTAAGCTAAAACCAAATAAGCCATAATCTGAAATTAAATGGATTGTTTAATATCTCAAGTCACTCAGGATCATAGTCTAGTTAAAGGTATCCAAAAATGAGTCAAGCCATGTCAATATTCTAAGTATAACCAAGAAGCTATAATTGAGGTAATTTAGAGTGCTATAAGTTCAAAATTGAAAAATTGTGTTCAAGCACTAGATATCACTTGTAATTGAGCAAATTTAGCACATGTGGCATTTTTAGAAATTCATGTTTGGCTTCAACCATTTTATTTTCAAGATTTTGTTTTCTTAACAATATGCAGATCTCAAGCCTTATGCAACCACTCCAAGCAAAAAGCTTAAGGAAGTGATCTTAGTCATCCAAAACTCCCCCTGAATTCATGTCTAGTGCAATGGCAAACCACTTATGAGAAAGGATTGGTGAGATTAGTTTTTTCGCACAAAAGAGATCTTTTTGTATTTTCTTGACTTAGTTCAAGAACAAAGAGTTAATACTAACTCATGCTTCATTAATGAACTAGCTTATTTGACATGGCATGAATCATAAGAGGATCACTAGAGCCAGACTAGTCACACGATCCAACAAGACATGCTTTAATTTAAGTTGTTCACATTTAATATTGTTAGCATAGCAAAAGTTAAGCTACACATAGAAAGACATGATAAATCTAGTAAGCTAGTACAAGATATAACAAGATGTAAAGCAAGATATAATGTCACATAAGGATAATAGTCAAAGCTCCATGATTTGTACAAGCATTCATGTATATACAATGCATGCTGAAACTAAAATGCAATATGATACAAATGAATGCATAAGAAGTAAACTCCCCCTGAAGAGTAGCTTAAAAGAAGGAAGCTCCAACTCCCCTAAAGAAGGCAAATTGAGAAGAACCAAAAATTTAGGCGTAAACTCCAGAAAATAAGGGTTCAAACTCAACGAGATGACTCCCAAACACACCCTTCCCACATGGTTTCTAACCTATAATATCATGCCACGGAGCAAAAAGCAACGCTAGCTGTCATAACACAAGACACTAGTGACTAAGAAGAAAGCTCAAGCTAGACAGTAAATAATCCTATAGAATTATTTGGATGGAAGGTGTGACTGAGATAAAATCATCTAGAGTTGGTTCCTATCTATCTAATCAGACCCTTTGTACCACTAAAACAAGAAAACTATGCAGAACCAAGTGGCGGGAAGCAAAAAAACTAAAGGTCACAAGGGAGCAAACCTCTGTCACATCGCTTGGCAATGTGGTGTAGTTGATGTGATGGAGGAGAAATGAAGCTGCATTGTGAGATTAATAGAACCCTCCACCAATAGCTAAAAGGAGGTGAGAGACGCAAAGCATCAACGTTAGCCACACGATCTCCCTCTCACATCCACATCCTGTAACTCAAACATAGGAACAACTAGTATCCTAGCACTGGGGTAAGTGATATACAAGCACGGATCCAATACTAAGACACCTAACAATAAAAGTAGCATGACAAGTATTGATGATAAAGAACACATAAGAACACAACCCCACACAAGTTCGATCTAGCCCTCATTAGAGCATCCAAAACAACAAAGCCTTGCGCAAACCAAATCTAGAAGAAGTGTGTGGACTAATCAAAGTTCTCATGATATCTACGTATAAGCATAATCTAAAGCTACCAAGATGTCATACAACCTCTTTTCATGCCAAAACAGGAATCACTACTACAAAACAAAGCTATACTGCACGTCTCATCACAGACGGTTCTTGTGAAGTCGTCTGTGCTTTGATTATTACAAATGGTTCATGGCTAAAATCATATCTGAAACTATCATAGACGGTTGGGTTTAAAAGTCATATGTGATATACTCATTATCACAGATGGTTTTTAAATAGAATTGTCTATGAAACTATCACAATGGTTCGTATAACAAACCATCTCTGATATGCACATTATCACAGACAATTCGTGTAACAAATCATCTCTGATAACGACACGTCACTGATCCATGGCGTATCCCTCAGGATTTCGATCTCACCCATCCATTCTCTCCACATTAAATGGCAGGCACCGGTTCCTCCCACCGCTTGGCCCTTATTAATTACTCCCCATCTACCTTCCCACCACTCGGCCCTTATTAATTACACCCCATCTACCTTTCTACCAGCAGTCACGCGTTAGTTCATCCACTATATAGCTTTCTCCCTTCGACGACACCAATACCACCGTGAGCTAGTGCCTCTGTTGCGACACCTCGGTCAACTGCAGAACACACTCTTGTCGTAATTGTTGTAAGAGTGTCTTCTGCATTCTCACCGTCGTGCCACAAAGGTGGTGCTATCGCTGCCTTTCCATTAATGGTGATATCTGGCCGCCATTCGATGCATCCAGTTTGTTCCTCGACAGCGTTAAATACGGCCGTGAGTTAGCGCCTCCGTTGTGACACCTCGGTCGACTTCAGAACACACTCTTATCATGAGTGTCGTAAGAGTGTCTTCTGCATTCTCACTGTCATGCCACAAAGGTGGCACTCCGTCACCTCTCCATTGCTCGTGATATCCAGCCACCATCCGATGCATTGTTCCTTGACAACGCCAACTACCGCCGTCAAATAGCTCCTCCATTGTGACACCTTGGTCGACTGCACAACACACTCTTGTCGTAAGTGTCATAAGAGTGTCTTCTGCAGTCTCACCATAGTGCCACAAAGGTGGCGCTACTGTTGCCTCTCCATTGCCGGTGATATCCGGCCGCCATCCGATGCATCCAACTTCTATTGTCTGCTAGGATCTCTGCTTCTCATATATTCTTGCCGTGTTAAAGAGTTGGGTTCGTTATCTTATTATGCTGAAATGGTGGATTCTAATCTTAATGGGAATAGAATATGCTGTTGTGTTTTGCTACTATATTTGCTTGTTTTTAAAGGGCATAGGTATAGGATGAACTATCACAGATAGTTTGTGCTATAAACTGTCTATGAAGGACTATCACAGACGGTTCTATATACCAACCGTCTATGATACTCGCCAATCACAGACGGTTGGTAACTAGAACCGTCTGTGATGTGTGAGTATCACAGACGATTTTTGTTTCAAGCCGTCTGTAATAGTTTTCTTCACAGACGGTTCTAGTTACAAACCGTCTATATTTTTTTTATCACAGACGGCTCACAAACCGTCTGTGATAACCTCCCATTATCACTGACACATAAATACAGGCGGTTCAGAAAACCGTCTGCGATGGCAGTTCTGAACCGTCTATGATGACCATTTTTGTAGTAGTGAATGAATAAGTTCAAGATATACATGCATCTGAATGAATCACAACAATACACACATAGCAGGTGAGAAGAAAAAAATCATAAAAGCATGGTGTAGGCATGTACACATGAACCAAGAAGATAAGAAGGCATAAATAAATATAACGTCATGACATAGAAAACTATCCAAGATATAATAAAGCTCAACATGTCCATAATCAAACATACATCATGGCAAATAAAAATCATGGAAAGTACGCTAACATGTATAAATAATGGTGAATGGATGTAAGGAGTAAGAGATAAGCAATAAAACATGATAGATACAACAAGGCACAAAGTCATGATCATACTTGACTCCTTAAACATACAATCAACAAGTAATTCATGCTCATGAAGATAAAACACATACATCCAAAAAAGATGAATAATTAGGTATCAAATGGATATATAAGCAAAATACACATAAAGACATGATAAGAATGTAACATGAGTTATATATGCCAATATGGTACAAGTGAGCATATGGACCAGCACAACATGCCAATTATGATCAAACATGAATATAAGGGCATGAAAATATAGGATAGATCACAAAGTAGGTGAAAACACCAAACGTGAAAACATATACCTCTTGGAGGCCATCAAAAGGAGCGAAGAATCAACAAGTGTTCTAATCACGTGATAAAGCAAAAGACTAGAACACAATCAAGCACATATTCTCCATCCTATGTCTCGGCACCTACACATGAGAAGAACAAAGTGCCTGAGTCTTGGATTCCGAAGGGTTAGTAAGCAGGTACTTGGGAACTCGAAACTTTGACACACCCACAAAAGAAGTATGCGAGTTAACATGATGCAAAAGATGGTTCATGTAAGAGAATCCAATCTAGAGGCATGCCGCAAGTGGACAACTTGACGAGTAAAATGAGTGCCATCTCTGAAAAAGGAACAAATGCCTTACTTGAAAGCAACAAGATGTGAACCAACAGAAGCATCAGAAGAACTCACAACTCCTACTCGCCAAAGGTGCACATTTCAATGGGGGGGGGGAGAACAAGGTCCACCACTTGAGAAACGACGGAAAATCTTCCTTGGGACGACATGAGGACTAAAAACAAAGACATAACAACCATATTCATGATACTGGATGACATTACTAGAAAAAGTGACAAACAACCCATAAACCAATCGAGCCCTCATGATACGCTCACAAGTGGTCATGTCATGAGAAAGACTATGCACACTTGGAGACCTAGAAGCATGAACTCAACGCATGCGTTTGGCACGATGAAAGGAAATGTCTATATGATGTCCATCCTTCTCACAAAATGAGCAATTATGCAAAGGCCTACTAGGAGACATGCTCCATGAGGACACAACATCAACAAAGCTCACAAAAGAAGTCCTCTGGATAGAAACAAAAGAACCACACAGCACATAACTAGAACCCTGTTGAAGACCAAGAAAAGAGTGATGAATCACCTTAAGGCCGGTCAGAATGCCATTGATCGGTCGGTTTGATCGCAGAGTGGT
Source organism: Dendrocalamus sinicus (assembly GCA_036346575.1). Lineage (NCBI taxonomy): Eukaryota > Viridiplantae > Streptophyta > Magnoliopsida > Poales > Poaceae > Dendrocalamus > Dendrocalamus sinicus. Next base: position 16,337,318 of record CM070674.1, on the reverse strand, counting down.
TTGGCCATTGGGGTAATGCCGGTTTGACCGCTCCCTTGGGTCCAGACTCAAAAATAGCAAGATTGTCACTATGCTTCGGCTTCCAATATCAAGGTTTCATGCTCTGTACTTGGTTGTTCATGTCATGGGCAAGACTATGAACACCAAGAGACTAAGAAGCATGATCTGAACAGCACACTCGATGCTTATACTTGGCACGATGAGAGCAAAATTCAACTTGTATCCATCTTTCTTGCAATATATGCAATGTTACTTAATTTTGCATGAAGCGGTACCAAATCAAGTAGAAGCACCGTCATTGCTAGAAATCCCTTGAACAATACTAGAAGAGCCATGAAGAGTTGCACTAGCTAAAGTAGGAGCATCTAAAGCTATAACACAAGTGCTAACATTGAGAACCATGCTCACTACTAGAAAGATCAAATCCAAATGCAAGGAGGTAACTAAGTCACAAGATGCTCATATCATCGTGCTCTCTTCACAAAACATTTACACCATCTCTTAAAGAAGGACAATATATGTAAGAGATGAAAAATACAAGCAACCAATGAATTGGATCAACAAGAGGAACATAGATAGTATAAACATCAAGAGAAGCTAGGCTATACTAATCCCAGTCCTAGCACTCTCAAGCTCCTCTACACATGAGCGGCAAGTCAATTTTAATTTCTCATTTTCAGATTTTAAGCATGCAAAAGAAGTATTCAATTTTTGAAAATGCACATGCAAAGACTAACAACCTGCACATAGTACGTGAGAGTTCAACCTAGCAAAATCATTATCAAGCAATCTAGCATCCTTATCATCTAGGGATCTCACATTGTCCCTAAGAGCAAGCATATTCATATTGAACAAAGCCAAGGTCACATGAGGTTTTACCTTACTCATGATGAGTCAAAGTTTGTCCTCCTTGTTAATATTATCATCATCATCATCTGTGGACTCCAAAAGATTCTTCTCCTGATAATTGAACAACTAAAGGAAAAGAATGTACCATAAAGCTCACATTTGTGGTTTTTTGGAAATAAAACCACTCTCTAGTTGATTTCAAGCCTCTTGTCACAAAGGATATCATTGGCAAAAACACCTCGACAAGATACAAAGAAGATCTCAAAAGTTTCCCTACTAGTTGCCGTGCTTATGATTGGTAAAGATCAACCAAAGAGCAAACATAACTCTGATACTAACTGTAGGACCAAAGATGGCTTCAGAGGGGGTAAATGGTGGCTTAAAAGGTTTCCCTAAGTATTCACTTATTCTTTACTCTGATAGCTACAAAGCATGAAGATTTGGATAGGAACCCTACTTAAAATCTAGAAAACACGGAACTGTACCACTGTGGAAAACAAGAGTCTTAGAGCTGAGCAAAACCAGTCAGAAAATAACATGGTTGATCTTCAACTACATGGTCGGAAGTCCCACAAAGCTGAGCGCAACCTGATAGGAAATCAACATAGTCGGATTTCGACTATGGTGGTCGACAACCAGACAGTGGTCTAGAACCAACGTGGTCAAAAGCAACATGGTCTAAAGCCAATGTGATCGAAATACGACTCGAGTGGTCAATGACCAGAGAGTGGTCGATAACCATCATGGTCAAAAACCAATGTAGTCGAAACCAACATGATCGAATCCAGCGTGGTCGAAACCAACACGGTCGAAACTAGTGTGGTCAAAATGAAAGTGGTCAAAACTAACATAGTTGAAACCAGCGTGGTTGAAACCAGTGTAGTCAAAACCAACGTGGTCGAAATCAGTGCAGTCGAAAATCGATGTGGTTGATGACCATTGTGCGGTTGAAAAACCAGCGTGGTCGAGGACAACGAGTGGTCGAAAACCAACGTAGTCAAGACCAATGTGATCATAACCTTCATTATTGATGATCAGGAGCCACGGTCAGAAAACTAATTTGTAGATGATGACCAGAGTAGTCGTAACATTTCGGAATATGACCTGAGTGGTCTACGACCAATGAGTGATCAAAACCAAAGTAGTCGAATCAAGTCAAAACATGACCAGAGAGGTTGACGACCAGTGAATGGTTGAAAACCAGAGTAGTCGGAAACCAGGGACTATGGTTCTACCGCTACAAGGCTTGCGGTACTACCATTTTCAATAGAAGAATAGGGGTTTTAGCCCGAGCGCGAGTACTAAAACCAACAGAACTTTTGATCGACTCAATGAAAAGCCGTTAAACTTTGTATGCATGTTTCTTAAGGTCTCAGGAAGCTATTCCATTCCTGGACCAAAAAATCCACGACAAATTTTAGACCTTTTTGCAAATTAATGTAGCGCAAACCAACCACGAAATAAAAACCAAATCAATGATCAGATCTTACTCGTGGGTAGAAGATCGCCAAGATGGCTTTGAGCATGTTCTCATATGTCATAGCAAACATGATCACCGAAGAAATCAACCCAAAACTCTTGGATCAAGAAAGCACCCGATTAGGCCAAGAACGAGCAAAATAGGGTTTCTTGAAAATCTTGCTATTGAAGTGCCTAGCTGATTGGAGATCGATTTCAAGGGGTTATCTCCATCTCATCCATGTCCTTGGCACAGCAAGATCAAGAGAGGGCAGAAAAGGGATTAAACCAACTGAAACGTACACAACTCAATCAACAGGAAGAGATCAAGAAGGGATTGAGAGAAGAGAGGAAAAACCAACTCAAGCCAGAGCAAACTCAATCAAACAAAAATATACACAAATATTAGATCAAGGATTAATGTATTGCTCACTTGAGATGATTTTTTTTACAACCACTCCACTCAGGAGGACAGAGATCTAAGCCTAGAGCACACACAAACTCTAACCTATCTCCCATGGGAGGGTGGAGGAGCTAGCCACTTTGCTGATGCCCGTCATGTCCACCACCGGTCATCCCAGTTTGCAACCACCCTGCTAGCCTCAGTTATCTCAGGTGTCTCCCTAACCATTCTAGACCTCAGCACCACCCTGTGCCTAGTCCCGGTCCTCCTACACCTCACCATGATCTAGCTCTGAAGTTCTGCAACCAACACCAACAAGCAAACCATCACGTAGCACCGCACAATACACAAAGTCTTCAATTTAAATTCATACAATGCACCATGCAAAAAGTATGCAACCAAAATACTGATCCTAAGCTTAGGATCAAACAATACACCCATGTGCACACTAGCAATGACACCCAGGTCAAACTTTGACCAAAACCTCAAGAATTCCAGAAAACAACCTTAGACCACAGAGAGAAGCCAGTCTGACCGTCAAGCACAGGCAGATCAGACTGCTGGTTGGTCTGACACGAGTACTCAAGGTCTACGATAGACGATCGCAATGCCATGACTATCGATTGTGAAGTCTATGACTACAACAACATGTGAAGTCTATGACTACCGACCATCGACCATCTATGGTCGTTTAGGCCCTGTAGATTTCGACCATCGACCATTGACCAACACATGGCCGTTCGGACTGCCCAACTACAAAGTCGAGGACCACGCCTCCGACTATGTCAGTGATCAAAATCTGCCGGTCAGACCGCCAAAACATAACGGTTAGATTGTTTAACCTAAAGATTCAAGTAGACAGCCCAACCAGAAAGCAATCTTTTGCAAAACCCTCAAAAACCAAACTCAAACTCCACAAAAACTCTAATCCAAAAGTCAATTACTCATCACAACCATGAGATAACCTCTACATGGTCTCACAAACTCAGCCTATGATTTGAGTAATGAGAAAGACAAATCTTGGACAAATAAAAAAGTTACTGTTCACAGGAACTTCTCCCTTGTTTTTTTGCACATAACAAAAATTGTGTTTCTAGGTCTAATTTTGTGCAGGTGTAAAAAACTTCGAGGGCTACCTCTACAAAATTGTTAACAAATTTCTCAAGTTGATTTACTGGTTACTGGTTAGCACCAAGAAGGAGTTAGCACTCCATACACCTGGTACATGTAAGACTCAAAATTATGAACATGTAGCCCCGCTCGGTTGGGCTGAAAAGCTGTGGTTTATGGCTAAAATTGCACTATAGGCTGAAATTTTACTGTAGCCGAAGGTGACTTATTTAGCGTAATTAAATTTAAAAATAGAAAAAAAATATGTTAGCTCATTACGGACAACGCGAACGAATACGGGAAAAAAACTATCAAAAAAGTTTAAAAAAGCTAAAAGTTCAAAAAAGATGAAATTTATGAATAGGAAAAAATAAATTAGAAGTCAGAAGTTAAAACTGAAGTGAGCGGGAGCCTAAAGTTCTGATACAGGGTATTGTCGGATATATTCCGGATATATTCCGCCCCATTTGATATCCCTCACGCCAAAGCCAATCCATTATATACCTAATATATATCCTCTATTTACAACCTTGGTATAAACTATTCTAATGACGTCCTTGTCATGTTTAGTCGCGTACTAGCTCGGGTACAATGCATACGTCTTTGTCATGTTTAGTCGCCTACTAGCTCGGGTACAATGCAAGTTGATTCCAAACCTAATCCTGTAGCTGGGACACTTGTGGTCTAGTTCCGCGAACCTATCCTTTAAAGCATGGACATTTGTGGTCTAGTATTATCATCACTCTATCCCCTGAATCTTGGACACAAGAATTTATTAAGAAGTTAAACAAATTTTCTTCTGCTGGTTCAAAATTAACTGATTAATAAAGGATTCGAGAAGTGGAGGTAAAGCTTTGTATATAATGGGATATTGGGACTCGTAGCACGGTAGCTCATGAACCGGCAAATTTTGCGAGAAGAATAAAAAAACGGAAATGCTATACTGCAGCCGCATGTTTTTTGTCGCCGAAACAGTCGTTTTTCCAGCCGTCGGATTTTTCATTGAGATTTGGTTTCACAGGGGAGATGCAGTGAATGCGGGTTGGCAAATTCACACCCGCTTTGTCCAACACCCGGGATCTTGAAGCTTCTTGTCCGAACACCGTTTATTCGAATTGTTTTTTCGTCGATTCTCGCGCCTGTCCTAATCCACTCGCTCGCTGGGAGAGAGAAGCAGTGCGGAGCATTCGAGGGGAGAGAGGAGAGCTGCGGAACACCCGAGCGGAGCATTCGGTGGGGGAGAGAGGAGAGGTGCGGAGCACCCGAGGGGAGATCTCATCGCCGGTGCGGATATCTCGTCGCGCTTGGAGAGAGACTAGAGGTGCGGAGCACTCGTGGGGAGAGAGGAGTGGTGCGGGAGCACCAGAGGGATCTCAGTTTGAGCGGGAGGTATCGTCGCCGGAGCTTAGATCTCATCGCCTCCTCAGCTTGAGCGGGAGATCTCGTCGCCTGCGTCTTTCTCCGGTGTCTTCTACCTCGTCGTGTGGTGGCTGTCTCAGGTGAGGTTTGTCTCTCTCTATCTTTTTTATTCTTTGTTTGTTCTTTTATGTTCTGTATTTATCCAATAGATCCCGTCACAGAGTTTTGAGCGGAGATCTCGCGGGCTGCGTATTTCTCCGGCGAGTTCTACCTCATCGAGTGGTGTCTTCTCAGGTGAGTTCTGCTCTCTATCGCTCTTTATGTTATGTCTATCGATAGATCTCTATTTTCCTATGTACCTTTTTACTGTCTCTTTTCTGTATGTATCTCTCTATATCACATATTTTGTGCTGTAGGGGTAGTTTGTTTTGTGTGTATCTGATTTCATGTACACTTTGCTGAAAGTTCAAAGAAATATGTATATTCGTGCAGACTACCTTTTATGCACATGTTTGATGAATCTAAACATATATTCTCCTGCACATAGCTTATCCTCTGTTATTGCGTCCAGATATGTAGTTTAGATGAAGTGTAGTGAATGTAAAAAATGTGTACATAGTTCTCCTGCACATAGCTGAAAAATTGAAAAGTCTATATACTTTTTTGTTTGTTGTCTGGTAAATCTACAAGGAAATCAAAAACTTTAAACTCTGCATATTACCCTGAGAGAGAAGGCTTATTTGTTGTTGTTTTGTGTATAACTGAAATCATGCACACTTTTTTAATGCACATTTTTGCTGAAACTAACATATATTATACTGCACACAGCTTAATAAACTGAAACATCTACATATTCGGCGTCTTGAATTTGACTAACGGTGTCTTTTTCTCCGGTGAGTACTGCCTCTTTTCTCTTTCCATTTCTATATCTGTATTTTTTACTGTATGTATGAGCGGATATATTGTTGCCGGAGCGCAGATCTAGTTGCCTTCTCAGTTTTAGCGGAGATCTTGTCCCTGCGTCTTCCCCATGGGTTGCCGGAGCGTTGTCTTTCTCCGGTGAGCTCTACCTCGTCGCACGGAGCTGTGTCTTCTCCGGTGAGCTCCACCTCTATCGCTCTCCATTTTCTATGTCTGTACTTTTACTGTGTGTATAGGTCAATTTTGCTAGATTACATTACTGTATGTTCTGGATCTCTTTTGTTTATATCTTTTCTGTACATTACTTTTACTTTACTGTATGTTATTCTAGCATATTATCCCAAATACAAACCAGACTTTCAAATCTTCTGCCTTAGTTTGTAGGTTTTGTACTGATCAGGGTGATGTCTATGCATGAGACCTTGGACCATTGCTTCCACTGTTTTTGTAAGCAATATCTTCTTTTTGCTTATCCTGTTGACTTGCTCATCTTGTATGCGGAGGAATTGTCGCACAAATAGCCAGCCTTAGGTAGCTTTATGTAGAGTCTTTACCACTTGTTGGTAGAAATTCTTCCTGGAAATTTATTGTGTTTTTAAGAACTGTAAATTGAAGCCCTGACGATATATATAGATGTGCGGGCTCACGCGTGCGTGCCAAACTTTTACACTGTTGTACTATGTTATTCTGGGGGGTGTTATTCCTCATGAATCCGCTGCAGTTTCAAATGTGAACTCATCCAACAGATAGCAGATCTGTTTTAGCCTTTTTGTCTGCTTCCTTGACCTGGTAGGATGTCATTTTCTGAAGTTGGATGATGCTTAAAGTCGACCCAATTCCTTCCGTTCGGATCGTTGAGAACGATGGTCTACCCGAGTTCGGATTAAACCTCTATTTATATCTCCAAGGATAGGTTTAGTTGGAATTCCAGTTGTAAGATTCGCTAACAAACATAGAAAAAGAAGAGGAAAGCATAACAAACAGCACTAGAATATGTCTCCGAGGTCAGCTAAGATGTCCATTGTCTACAAACTGTGGTCATGAGTATCACATTTTTTTTGTGTCGCAATCTGTAGTTTAGTTGAAGGCTAGAGGGGAGAGGTGGAGCGATGATTCCGCTGTTGCTTTTTCTATTTCTTTTTTTTTGTACTGAGGTTATTGCTGCTGCTGTGTCCTGTTTTTATAATTTTTTTGGTAATGGTGCTTTTTTTTTGCTGCTGTTGCTGTTATAGTTCTTTTTTTTGTACTGATGCTATTATGTTTCTTTTGCTGAAAGTTAAATGTGTACATAATTCTCCTGCATGTAGCTGAAAAACTATTGTGGGTTTTAATCAACAAAGTTTTGTTGTTGTTGCTGTCCATTTTGTAGTTCTAAGACATTCTGTAATTTGTCCTGCTCTGTATGTTTCTCGGTTATCTCAGTGTGCATTGGCCAAAATTTGATGATTTTTCGTGGTTTGGGGATGGGAATGGTCGCAGGATATTCCTTAGATGTGTGAAGTAATCTGCACAGTACAAAGTAAACTTTGCATATAAGGCAGTGTTGTTTTAGTCGCCGGAGTTTTGTACTGCGAGCCATGCAATTGTTTTCTTGCAATGTGTCAAAGAGATGGAGGTAGCTCTGTGCCAATGCCTTGATAACTAGCTAGCTGCCTGTAGCAGGTTTCATTGGTCATGTTGATGTGTGTATCCATGATGTATGAGCCTTTGCTTCGGCCTTAGCACAGTAGACTTGTGTATGATATTTACTGCTATACATGTGGTGCTTAGGAATATATTCAGCCCTCGAGCATCTTTTTTTGGCATGCCGTTCAGCGTTGCACAATGTAACCATTGGACAGTGGTTTTCTAGTTTTGATGTATGGCATTCTTTCCTTTGTGCAGACTGAGAAGGCTTTCTTGAAGTAGCCAAAGGTCTTTCTCTTGTGCGGGCTTTGCTTATACCTCTTATGCTTGCTGTTCTTTAAATACAACAATGTGTATCTTTAACCCAAACAAATCTGTTTGATTTCAGCCCAAAGAAATCTTGCAAGGGGAAGAAGCAGCCTGGCAAGGGAGGTGACCGCATCTGGAAGAATATTGGCCTCGGCTTCAAGTTTTTTTTGTACTGATGCTATTATGTTTCTTTTGCTGAAAGTTAAATGTGTACATAATTCTCCTGCATGTAGCTGAAAAACTGAAACATTTTGCAAACTATTTTTTTGTTATATGGTAAATCTGCAAAAGAGAATCGAAACATTAAAACTCTGCATACTACCTGAGAGAGAAGGCTTTGTTTTGTATTACTGAAATGCTGCACACTATTTTTTTATGCACATTTTTTGCTGAAACTATGCATTTCTCTGTCTGTACTTTCTTCTATATGTATAGGTCAAATTTGCAACTTGTTTTTTAACCGGGAGATATCATCGCAGCGTCTTCTTCGTGTTATTCTCCGACACACGAGGTCATCGTACAGTTGGATCGGAGATCTCGTCGCATGTCAGCTTCTGTGTTGAGTTCTGGATCTCTTTTCTTTTTATCTCTCTCTGTACATTACTTTATTTTACTGTGTCTTTAGTGGTATTATCCAAAATGAGCATCCACTAGTGTACACGGACGTATACCTCCGTAGTTCTTGACGTATTCTCACGTGGGCATCATTAATTATTGATTATTTTGTTTATCTGGTAAATGTGCAAAAGAAATCAAAACTTTAAACTCTACATACTACCCTGAGAGTGAAGGCTTTGTTTTGTATTACTGAAATTCTGCACACTAATTTTATGCACATTTTGATGAAACTAAAAACGTGTACATAATTCTTCTGCACATAGGTTAAAAAACTGAAACCTCTGCATACTACTTTTTTTTGTTAAACTGGTAAACTCTGCATAGGATTTGAAAATCTGTTTTAAACTCTTTTCATTTTACCTAAGATGAAGGCTTCTTAATTAGCAGTGTTTGTAATCACATATATCACAAAACAAGTATGCAAAGTTATAGAATACAGTGTTTCTGAATTTTTTTAAGTAATTTTTGTTTATCTTTCTTTTTTGTAGATGCTTTTATGAACCCTCATAAAATGTCTGCTGAAATGAAATCAAAGTTTAAATCCATTCTTGATCAGCATGTTCAAAACCCGTTGTTTGATGAGGTAATTATTTAATATGTTTTTTTGTCTATCTGAAGTGCAATAATCACTAGTTTAACTTTTTTTGCATTTGATATTCATTGTTTTGTAGGTTAAGGAGGCATTATCGTCAATGCTCGATCAATTTGAGCATGAACAAGCAAGAAGGTTACATCATGGGTTAGATTGTTTGGCTATGGATATAGCCACACTTTTGTGTTGCGACACAAGGAACTGTCATGGAGGAGTTAACGATACAAAGTTTGAGGGCAACAGGACTACACCTAATGTGGTACATGTGGATATTCATATGGACGGAGTAGATGCCCAAGGACTCAATCTGAAGGGGTGTTGTGCTGAGCATTCTTCAAGAGAGAACTGTACTGCTGGGCCACCAGGGCATTATCCAACGGGTGTGTGTGATGAGGGTGATTGCGATCAAGAGGAAACTCAGAAGCTACACAATTCTGGGTCAGAAACAACTCCAGGACAACGTGATGATCAACCGACACAGAAGTTATCTAGCTCAACAGTTCAGCAATGGCTGTTTATTCCTCTTAACCTTTTGTTTATTTGTATAACAGCCCATTTTTTTAATCGGTTTTTTTGTTTCTGTTTTTTGTTTTTTGTTTTTATGTATGTCATGTAATAATACAGAGACAATCCAAGTGGGTGATTGCGATCAAGAGGAGACTCAGAAGATACACAATTCTGGGTTAGAAACAACCCCAACACAATGTGATGATCAACCGACATAGAAGTTATTGAGTTCGACAGGTCAGCAATGTCTTTCTTTGTGTTACTCTTAAGCCTTTTTTCCTGCATACCATCCTTTTTTTGTACATGTTTTTTTGTTCATAGTCCTTTTTTTGTTTTTATATCTGTCTTGTATTAATATACAGAGTCAATCCAAATGGGTGATTGTGATCAAGAGGAAACTCAGAAGCTACACAATTCTGGGTCAGAAACATCTCAAGGACAATGTGATGATCAACCAACACAAAAGTTATCTACCTCAATAGGTCAGAAATGTCTTTTTTTATTCCTCTTTAAGCCTTTTTTGCTTGCATACCAGGTTTTTTGTATCTGTTTTTTATTTTTTGGTCATACTCTTTTTTCTATTTGTTTTTAGATCTTTCATCTAATAATAAGAGAAAGAGGACATCTATCAGCGAAGATTATATTAGCACCAGGCATGCAGGTTTGTTTCATCATCGATGTGTTTGTGTTTTTTTGTGGGCTTTTTGTTAGGTTGTTCACTAAGTGAAGAAACTATTTTTGTGTAAGATAGATCCATAAAACTAGTACACCTGAATAGCCACGGATCTGCAATATGAAACATATTGTTAGGATGCATCATATAGGGTTGACTTATGTTATTTTTTTTGCCAATAGTTCAATGCACTATAATAACTTGTAGTTTTGTATACCTATTGGCATAGATGCAATCGTCACAGCCACAATCATCGCCTACGATTCAGAACTTACACCATTGTTTAGTATATGTTGTAGCATCAGGTCATATGCAATTTTTCCTTGAATGTGTGCAAATTTCTTGCAGTTTCATGCTAGTATCTTATTTACATGATGTGGTCTGTGCATATATTTTCTTGCTTTTACTTTTGAAGTTTGCATTCTCACCATTCTTATTATTGTTTATCCAATATTTTCATCGCTTATAGGTGTTATTAGACCATGGGAAATAACATCTGAACAATTATATGGAGTTAAGCTATGTAAATATCATATCATGTAAAAACTTGACACTATATAAACTGAACTTTCAGCTCCATGTAGTGTGTAATTTTAGTATCCTGCATGTGCAAATTCTAGTTTGGCCATATTTAATAGGTTCTCTTTTAATAGAAATGCAGTGTTGTCAAGTGTAAGTATATTGGAAGTTTCATTATTGTCTATAATCTTATTTGTTGAAATGTTATTTCAGTAAATGGGAGTAGTTTTGCTTACGTCTATCTTTTCTTTGAATGTGTTCCGCCTAGTTGCATCTATACTACCTACTTTTTGTTTCTTCAGTTTCAGAATTTGTTTGTGGTGTGGTATTCGAGTTTCAATATGGGGCCATGTTATTCAGCAGAAGTTCAATTATATCATGTGTCCACCCAGTATTCCAAGTTTACATATGGCTTCCATGTGTGTTGATTTTTTTTGTGTGTTCAAATGTAAGCCCATATTTTTGTTGAAGCTCACTAACTTGTCGTCTGATGGTGGGTGAATTTTTTTTAAGGAATTTGTCTTGCCGATCAAGTTCCTCTTCCACATGGCAAGGTATATACATGCTTAAATTTCTTTTTTTTTGTTTGTGATCTTACAGTTAGTGCAAGAAGGATTTTTTTTAGTTTATGTACATGAAATTTTTTTTGGTTGTGCAACACAAGTTTTTGTTGATTGGTTTTTGTATGAAAAGGGAAGCACGCTTGATGCACTACATGAGGACTTTGGAAATGTTTCAATTGATAGAATCATTCCCTCCATTGAAGGTAGCACAATGATTTGCTTATTGCTTATTCACTTTTTTTTAATTTTGTTGTGTTAGGGTGATGGTTGTGCAAATAGATGGCTATAATCCTAAATGCTATGAACAAATCACACAATCTGAAAGCGATGTAATAATGGATTCAAACTTCAGTTTATTGTTTTGTCAGAGTTTCAACATTTAGTAAAGGGCTTGCTAATCAGAATCATGCTCTGTCTCACGCCACCTATTTTTTGTCGGTGGTAGGCAAGTGCACATAGTCACCTTTTGTTTGTTGGCTTCCTCTTTTATGGTATTTTGTTAGCAATGGACGTCCGCTCCTACTTGCATTTTGTATGTGTTGCGCCACCTGTTTTTGTTAGTGGTAGACGATTGCACTTAGTTGCCTTTCTGTATTTTTAGTTTCTTCTTTAGGATACTGTTATCATCATTTCTTTGCTCTTATTTTATATTCTTTATTGTGCTCACACGATGGAGATAATTTGCTACACCGGTTTTGTCGTTTTTACACAAGTATGGTGTGCAATATAATTGATTTTTATTAACTTTGGTGATGCTGGGTTTTTCATGGTAGAAAATGAATGAATTATTATGCCTACTGCTAAATTATTTAAGGCAAAGCACCAGTCCATGTTTCTACCAAATGATTATACCAAAACAAATGGGTAACAAAATGACTTAAAGAGATTTAACCATGGTGGTAATTCGAGTATCATGTGACTTGCGTTGTTAGGCAAAGCATTTCGTGTTGAATTGGATGTTTCCCCATAGCAACGTTATTTTCTAAGCCCTTTCTCATCTTAATTCAGATGACTGGTTGACCTGGTCAGTGTGCACGCTGCATTGTTGCTACGCTACAAAAGACTCCGTGTTTTGGGAACGAACATGCATCGCTAATATCAGATTCTTGCACAGATATTGCATGTTTGGTACGGTGATAACTAGTTTTGCTTTGTAACTAGTTTAACTGTCAAGTCATCTCAACTGTTGCCCCCTGAAGTTGGCCGTAACATAAAATATTTTGTCATAACTATTGTCTAACTTTTGTTTTTTTTTTGAAAAAATAGGGTAACATGCATGCACCATACGAAGCATATCTTAATACAGAGCTATTTCACAGTTCCCAATATGTTTTTATTATAATCATATCTTAATACAGAGTACTATCATTGCAATGTTTATTTGTTAATTAAGGAGGCAGCATACATTAACGTATGTTGGAATTAGTATACCAATTACTAAACCAATTTTTTCACCCTTTTTTCTATCTTTAATCCGATATAATTTGCAGGAAGCCAGAACAAAGCTAATATAGGCGAAAATGAAAGGATAAGCAAATATTTTAAGTTCCCGTACAGTCCAAAGTTGATGGATTTGTTTAACTGGGTACCCTCATTTGATCTCGGCATTGACAATGATGTTGCGCCTATTATACGGAGTCAACCAAATAAAATCATTGTACCTGAAGGTCCCAGCAAATCAAAGCTGACTAATCTATCACATTCTGTTCATGGTGTCATAGGGGGCACTTATGTAAAAGAGGTAAACACCCCTCATATTCAAAATAATGCATTTTTCTCATTGTAAACACTTTTATCTTTTCTAAAATATATTCTTTTTTTTGAAGGATATCTGCACTTTAAACATTGTTAGCGACAAAGATGTCTCTTTAAACATTGATAGCGACAAAGATGTCCAAGTGACGAATAATCCACAGAAACATAATGAGGTGTACAAAAGATTATAGCGTTTTGTGTAAAATTTTGAGTTATGAATTCTATTTTTTTGTTTATGCTTTTATGTATCATCATTTTTTATTGTTATCATCTGTTTATTTAACCTAGGGAGGAGTCATAGTTATTGATAATACTAAGTCTCAAGTTCCTTTAGAGACCACCCCAGTTGCCAAAGGCGTCTCTTCTATGAATATCATCAACCTGGTAAACAAACTTTTGTTGTGATTATGCCTGGTTTCTTCCCCCTGTATAATATGGGTTTTGTCTTTTCTGTATATCTTTCCACCCTTTTTGTATAAAGATAAGTACGATATGTTTTTTTTGTGTACAGGTCTCCCCAGACATTGTGTTCTCTTCAACAATGCCCCAGAAAACTGTTGTTAACGTTCTTCAACCACTTGATGCCAATGTTCTGAACAGCAGGGGCAGCGGGGGTGCTGGGTCTTCCACTTGCAAAATGCCTGCTCATGGGAAGAGGACGCAGGTAAGGGGTAGTAGACACACTGGTCACCCATACACTAGTCCAATTAATAGATTTGTTGTGTCTTCAGAAGACATTGCATACTATCAAGCAGTAATTAGTTTGTCAAAAGGGAAACATGGTAGGTCAGTGTTTTTATGCTCCCACAATTTTTTATGCATGCATTGTTTTTGCCTATTTATTTTTTCTGCTTATACGTAATTTGGTCTTTTTTTTAGTTCTAAGGCAATCTCAGTGAAGCCAGATGGCAAAACATATGTCACATATAGCTGCTTAGGGTACTCTCTTAGACCTGAAGGCAAGGTTGACAATTTTTTAGTGAATTGCTTCTGTCGTCTTCTTTTTCAAGAGAATCATCCTACGAAGTCAAACAAGCACTTTTTTTTCAACTCAGTTGAGTATGTAATTGTTTGTAGTTGTTTTCAGTTTTTTTATTGAGTTTTTCTGTTTTTTTTGCAAATTTTGTGATAAACTTTTTTTTGTTGGTAAACTTTATTCTTTTTGTGTAGCAACAACTTTTGAAGCTAGAATCAGAATTCAGTTTTGCAAATGTCAAGCATGAATTCGAAATTGCCCATAAAGTAAAGTCACTGCAATCTTGTGAACTGGTTAGTAGTCATCCAACTTTTATATATCCTTTTTTTTGTATGTATTTTCAGTTTGTTTAACTTCTGTTTTCAAACATTGTTTTTTAATCGCTAACCAATTTCTTATGTTATGTATATTGTGTGCTAGATTCTATTCCCTATTTTAAAAGAAGATCATTGGTTCCTTTTTGTTGTCGATATAAAAGACCAGAAGTTTGTATTTCTTGATTCGGCAGTTGGTGGGAGGTCATATGATGACACCACCATGATGAATCTGGTATGTGTCCTATATCTTTTTCCTTTATTATCTGTTCTCCTTCTTTTTGTATCTATCTCTTTTTTCTATGTTAAATCCCTATTTTTGTTTTTTTGCCATGAACATCAGCCAAATCTGTAATGTTTTCTATATATTTAATAATACCAAATCTGTAATGTTCTTTGTATATTTAATAATTTTTGTTCTACATTTTATTGTTCTTTGTAGATAGGAAATTTCACAGCAGCATTTTTTGCAACCGCGAAAAGAACATCAGTCAACCCTCTTGATTTTGACATCGATCAGCTATCACCTCATCGGCAAAAGTGGAAGTAAGTCCCCCTTTTTTTCTTATCTGTGTTTTATTTACCAGCAAACATTTTTTTAACCTAGTTGTTGTAGCTGCCTCTTCAATCCCCCTCTACCAGCAAACATTTTTCTTCATATATTTTTCACAGGAAAGACTCTGGTGTGTTTGTTATGAAATATATGGATATTTGGGACCCTAGAGTTGCATTGGAAGCTCGGTTCACTGTTGATGATATGCCAAAGATAAGGATTCATCTTCTTAACCGTATGTTGCGCAGCGACCAAAACTTGGTAGATTTGAGTTGTGTTCAATGTTTAGTTGGGAAGGTTAGTCATTAATTTGCATTTTTCATATATTATACTTTTTAGGAAGCTTTCTTCATTTCCTCTACATTTTTTGGTGTAATATACATTTCTGTTGTTTTAAAAGCTGTCTACATTGATTCCGTTTTTTGGAAATGTATTCTTAAGTGTGTGTGTGTGTGTGTGTGTGTGTGTGTGTGTGTGTGTGTATATATATATTTGTTTGAGTAGTTTCAATATTTTTTTTGCTTTTCTGAAATATTCCTTACTGTCATATCTCAATGCAGAGTACTACCATTAGATCAATGCATATTATATGTAGAAATGCAATAATAGAAGTTGCATAATGCAAATTCTAGAAAATAATGTATCCCTGTGTTTTTTTGTTATTTTTGTAGGGTGACTTCCGACATGTTGGACATCAAATTTAGCTGTTCGGACATCTCCAGTGGTTTTTATGCATTTTGCTATGTGTTTAGCCTTCTATGACAACAAGTTCAATTGTTAGTAGGCATATTCATTAGTGATATACTATTTGGACCACATTTTTTTTTGCTTTCAGATATACTATACGAACGATGTACTGCTCTTAAAACCACAAAAGCGTTGAAGTGAGATACAATAATTGTTTCAGATATACTATACTGTAGTCGCATGTTTTTTATACCCCAAAACAGTCGTTTTGTCCGCCGTTGGATGTTTTTTGAGATTCGTTCTTGGGGGATGATGCAGTGAATGTGGTTTGCAAATTCGCACTTGCTTTTTTTCCACGCCCGGTATCTTGAAGCTTCTTGTCCGGATCCCTTTTTTCAAATAGTTTTTTCATCGAGTTTCGCGCCTGTCCTAATCTAGTCGCTTCGCTGGTAGAGAGAGCAGAAGTGTGGAGCACTCGAGGGAGAGAGGCAGAAAGGAGAGGTGCACAGTGAGTGTCATCTCTTTTTTCTCTTTGTGTGATCAGTGGTAGGGGAAGAGATGCTAGTGGGCCTGTCGTATGCTCGATGAGGATAATTGTGGTCTACTACTGAAATTGAATGTTCAAATTTTGAGCTCTAGATCTTTGCATTACTGTCTTTTTTGTCTAACTGTCGTACATTTAGATATTTTTTTAGAGTATGTATATGCTGTGATCACTAGTTTTGTGTTGTCTGCACCTTGATTAGTCAGTTCGGCTTGTTGCATAGGTTGGCAAATTGTTGTTTTTAGAGCTCAAAATTTGAATCTCACTTTGTCATATTCAATTTATGAAGAGTATAGACCAAAGTAGCGGGACGGCCAAGATTTGAAATCTTTGAGTAACCCTACATCTGAGAGCAGTAACACAATACATTTTTGTCATATTCAAATGTTGTTTTGTTTGATTAAACTTCCCAATATGTTTTGTTTGGTGAATCATCCCAATATGTTTAGCTCCAAGATTTTATGTTTTGTTTGTATCACCAGTACTGCCTCTTAGTAGCATCATTTAACCTTCATGTTTTGTTTGCTCTTAAAATCTTAAGGTAACAATGCATGTTTTGTTAGCCTCATTGGGTTGTATACTTTTATGGTCAAAAATGTTTTCTATAAACATATAGTATCATTTAACCTGCATGTCAACATTTTCAGAATATTGCTAAAAGGGTATTTTCAGCCGCCTTTAATTTGGATACGAGTATTCAGCTTTGTATCAGACAGAAAGTGCAAGTAATATGGTTATTACTGCAAGCACGAAACTCTGCGTAGTACTGTGAATAATGAAATTTGTTTTGTGTATAACTGAAATCCTGCACATTTTGCTGAAAACTAAAATGTGTACATAATTATCCTGCACATAGCTGAAAAACTGAAACCTCTGCATACTTTTTTTTTGTTATCTGGTAACTCTGCAAAGAAACCGAAAACCTTAAACTCTGCATATTACCTGAGAGAGAAGGCTTCTTTTTTTTGTGTATATCTGAAATCCTGTACACTACTTTATGTACATTTGCTGAAACTGAAGCCTCTGCATACTCAATGTATTCCTGTAAATTGAAGAATTGATTTTATGTTGTTATCATACTTCTTAAGATTAATACCTTTTATGTTGTATATGCCTAGCACCATATACCTTTTATCTGAAGGTGTTTTGTTTGGTGAATCATCCCAATATGTTTAGCTCCAAGATTTTATGTTTTGTTTGTATCACCAGTACTGCCTCTTAGTAGCATCATTTAACCTTCATGTTTTGTTTGCTCTTAAAATTTTAAGGTAACAATGCATGTTTTGTTAGCCTCATTGTGTTGTACACTTTTATGGTCAAAAATGTTTTCTATAAACATATAGTATCATTTAACCTGCATGTTAACATTTTCAGAATATTGCTAAAAGGGTACTTTCAGCCGCCTTTTATTTGGATACGAGTATTCAGCTTTGTATCAGACAGAAAGTGCAAGTAATATGGTTATTACTGCAAGCACGAAACTCTGCGTAGTACTGTGAATAATGAAATTTGTTCTACTACATGAACTATATATATATGATCACTCACATATGAACACTCACATGTAATTAAAACCAATTATAACCAAACAACTGACATGTCATTGATTTTCTGGGACAGTGCAATCGCGTGCCTTTGCCTAGTTTTTTCGATTACTTCAAGTGATTTTCGAATATCACTGCACAGTGAGTGTCATCTCTTTTTTTTCTTTCTGTGATCTGCGGTAGGGAAGAGATGCTAGTGGGCCTGACATATGCTCGATGAGGATAATTTTGGTCTAATACTGAAATTGAATGTTCAAATTTTTATGAGCTCTAGATCTTTGCATTGCTGTCATTTTGTCTCACTGTCCTACAGTTAGATATTTTTTGACAGTATGTATACGCTGTGATCACTATTTTTTGTTCTGTCTGCATCTTGATTAGTCAGTTCGGCTTTGGTGCATAACTTGCTAAAATTATAATCCCAAATTCTGGAAGCTTGTCAAGTTATTTTTGGCTGATTTAATTGTTGTCTATGTGATCACTTGGCATTGATTCCTCTGCTCGCCTAGTTTTGTTTTTAGAGCTCAAAATTTGAATCTCAATTTTGTCATATTCAATTTATGAAGAGTATAGACCAAAGTAGCGGGACGGCCAAGATTGAAATCTTGAGTAACCCTACATCTGAGAGCATTAACACAATTCATTTTTTGTTGACCATATGCTGGATCTAACCATATATGTTAAGGCCCCAATGACTTGCTAAAATTATATTTAAAAGGTTGGTTGAATTATAATATGTTTTTAGAGTTTTTTTTAATCTTGTTTGGTTGGTTGAATTTGCTTTTTTTGAATCTTGCTTGTTTGTTTTGTTCTTAAAAGGTTAGCATCTCGCTCAGGTTTTTTTTATTTGGCTAGCTTGTTTGTGAACTTTATTATGATGAATGCAAGTAGCCACACTGCAAAAAACACACACTCTCCTATGAAAAAACAATAGTCTAGTATGCAGAATTTTTCTGATTAGAGCATATGGTTGAAAGGCCCATTACTTTTAATCATTTAGGAGTTGAAGCATTGATATGTATGTATGCCCAGCACCATGTATTTTCAATTTCTACTAGTTTTTTTTGTTGTTTCTTTTTGTAGCTGCTTTTTGAAACTTTTTTGAATATATCCATGTAAATTGAAGCATTGACATATGCTCAGTTTTTTATTTTGCCTAGCTTTGTATTGAACTTATTATGATGAATGTAAGTAGCCACACTGCCATAAACACAAACTCTCCTATTAAAAAACAATATTTCCAGTATGCAGAAGGTTGGTTGGTTGAATTTCACAAGATGTTTTGTTAAGTTTGAATGTTATGTTTTATTAAACTTCCCAAGTTGTTAGTTTTTTCACTCATTGTATACATGACCACTAACATGAAATTAAAGCATCAAAATTACATATAGGAAAATTTTGCAATTGTCCATATTACAATAGTCTTTCTTTTGCAAATGTAATTCTTGAAAATTGTATGAGCTAGATGATTACAAGAGAATAATTATGCTGTCATTCCAGTAGTGTCCTTCTATAACATACTTCTAAATACAAATGTCATATTTTTTCTGATCTGTCAATCGAGTATTCTTTTTTATCTTCTTCTGTTCACATTGTAGCCTTCTGTACTTCAGTATTCTCTACATCTCCTTGAGTGTTGCATGCTCTTTGGCCTTCTTTTTTGACTGTCCTCCTAAAGAAAATTCAAAATACAAACATTAGTTTTGAACATTTGCATATGTTTTTTTTAAACACAATAATTTTTTTTGCATATTTACCTTGTTTGTTTGATTTATTCATGTTTTGCCTTTTCTTCTTGGGTAGTTCAATTTCAATGTGCTTCAATTTGCATGTTGCAAAGTTGTGATCAGTACCTCTATAGTGACTACAGTGATATATTTCCTTCTCTTTAATCCTATCAATTAAACTTTTAAATCTTGTTGATGGTCTTCCTTTAGTTTGGGCAACATCTGGATCTACAAGATTGATCTGTCCAACTGACGAACTTTCATCTGCTGCAACATCATTTGCATTTTTGTCACTCTTGCTTTGTCCATGTGACTGTTCATGCATTTCTTCATCAGCTGCAATTACGTTTAAATGGGTTTCGATCCTTATTATCTCTTTCATCAGGAAATTATATGTTGCACCTGTCTTTGATCCTTTTGATGCTAAATCAGCAAACCTTCTAGAAAGGACATTAAACCTTAAGGTCGAATTTTCTGCATCTGTATTCATTGCATTAATTCTGACAACTTTGTTGACTTTCTTCCTCCATCTATCAATAATGCAATAATGTATCTGTCTGAGATTTTTGTGAGGTCCAGGTAAAGAATCACTCTCAGTATATGTGAACACAATATACCATCCTTATGAAATTTGGCACATATGCAGCTAAGGTCCTCTCTGTGTAAGTCTACTGTTACAATGTATTTCCTGTGCCTCCATTCCTTTTTCCTGTAATTTAATGCTTGGAAAACCTCATAAACCTTGGATGGTTCTAGTTCTGTCATTTGAAGTCTTGTGGTATCTTTGAGTTGCTTTTGGAACTTTTTGAATATATTCCTGTTGTAAAGCTGCATAGCTTGCTCCTTAATGTAGTATTCAGACCATAATTGTTTTGGTTCTCTGGATCTGCATTCATGGTTGTCTTTTTTCTCGGCGGTGAAAATTGTATCTATCAATCTATCATACTCTTTGAGGAAGCTAGTAACACTGTACTGTGGACCAACATTCCTTTTGATCCTTGCATTTGTACCTTCGCTCAGTGCGGTGCTTTCTATAAAAGGACAAAAGTTTTGTTTAAAATATACTGGAACAAACCTCTCTCTAGTCAGCCACATCTGTTGGAAATACTTGATGTTTTGTATTTGATATTTTTCAATCATTTCTTGCCAAAGCTTTTCAAATTCATCAGTTGTTAGACAGTTGTGGATAATGTTTTGAAAATCCTCAAACAATTCATGGTTCCTAGAAAAACATTTTCCACCCTTCTCAACTGCTTTCTTCAGTATGTGGAACAGACAATTTCTATGTGTTGTGTTTGGAAATATTTGAGATATTGCTGATCTCATCGCTCCATCCTGGTCAGTTATTATTGTCAATGGCTCTTGCCCTCCCATGGCTGTTAGGAATGTGGTGAACAGCAATTTGAATGTGTCTACAGTTTCATCTAGTATGAATGCACAGCCAAATATACATGTGTTCCCATGCCCTGTGATTCCAACAAATGGTGCGAATGGCAGATTGTATCTATTAGTTTGATAGGTTGTGTCAAAGCTAACACAATCCCCATATTGAGCATAATATTCTCTTGATCTGCCATTTGTCCAAAACATATTTCTGACTTTCTTATTCTCATCCAAATCAAAAGCATAATAAAACCTTGGATCATCTTTCTGTTTATTGCTGAAATATTCTAGAACTTGCACCATGTCATTAGTTGTTGTCTCTCTGTTAATTGATGTTCGAAGATTGCTAACATCTTTTTTGTGTAAGGTAATGCTATCAAGCCACCACGCAGAAATGATAGAATCGAGATCATGCTTCTTGTCGGTATGTTACACTCTTTTAATGTCCTTATCAATCTCTTCTCCTTTGGTGTCATGTATTTATGTGATCTCATGAATCTTGTCTCTGAATTTGGACTCAGATCATGGTTGTGGTCCAAATCAAGCCTTGTTATGTACCATATTCCATTTGTTTTTGTCACAACCATAACACACTCACAATTGGTCTTTATCAGAACATTTGTATCCCTTTCTGACATTACTTCCTCCTGTTTTGCTTTTTGTAACTCCATGCCTATTGCACTTGAATGTGACTCGTGACCCCATTATCCCTCTTTTTGCTGTCTTTGTGATAGGTATGTGTAAGGACCACTGAAAATCGATAGGAAAGCATAAAAATTAAAAAGTGGTGTGCTTCTTCTGCTGTTTTGAATTGCATCCCCATTGCAGGAGTGTACTTGCTATCTATCTGTACATTATTGCCCTATTTTGCTGCTTGCTCTTCAAGAATCAAGAAATTTTCAATGCCATCTTCATCTAGTAGTCCATTTTGCTCTGTTTCATTTACGACTTCCTGCTGGTGTGCTTCATTGTTCATATGAAATGATGGTTCAGTTCTAATGTCATCATCCTCATCTGGCCCCTGAAAAGCAATGTTTCACTACTAGTTTTCAGGTCTAGGACAACGGAGCGAAATCGTTGCAATAGGGGAAAAATAGATGCAATATGTACCTATTGCAACACATCACTTCCGTTGGCAAGCGTGGCAAGTACTTGCGTGCTTAAAAGATTGTGCAACGGATTGTGATTTCGTTGCAATACCTATGGTTATTGCCATGCAATATATTGTGGCAATTGTTTGTTGTTGCAACGAATGATGTCGTGGCGATATAGGCTATTGCCACGGCTGACTCCGTGGCAATAGCTTCTTTTGCCACGAAGTTTGGTCGTGGCAATAGTATCATTTGCCACGAAAATATTGCGTGGTAATAGGTTCTATTGCCACGCCAATGGTTAGTGGCAATAGACCCTATTGCCACGGAGACCATTTCGTTGCAACAGGATATTGCTACGGGAGATGTTTCGTTGCAATATGTTTTATTGCCACGGAAGGCGTTTCATTGCCATAAAGTTATTGCGACGAAATATGTTTTGTGGCAAATAGATCCTATAGCAACGAACATTGTTCATGGCATATAGTGGAATCGCAACATAGTAGCGGCGTTGCAACAGCCTATCAAAACGAAATACCAATTTTGCATACAGGTTTATCGCAACGGTAAAATTTGCGGTAGCATATTGAGCATATGATAGTTTATTATAATTTGTTGTTGCAAATTAATAATCAAATTAGGAACACGGCTGGATCAAAAACACATATATTAATTCAACACATAATAATTTAAAAGTGTCACCACTCATGCATGAATTACATATCAATCTCCATACTTAAACTACAAAGTTTGTAGCTAATAACAAAAGTACTATCACTTCCATTCCATTTGTCCGTGCTTCTTTGGCATGTTGAATTTCCTGACTTGACGACGCCACGACTCTGTATGCTCTGATCAAATTGTTTCATCCTGATAGAACATGAACAATAAAGAGGACCTTAATGTGAGTATTGTCCAGCAGACATACTTAAGTACATCATAATGCAAGTTTAGATATACGAGTTACAACTGAAAATAGCAATCCCGAGTTCTCTAGTTCATTGCGTTTACCAAGTGATTCCAGAAGACATATTTAAGTACATCATAGTGCAAGCTTAGCAAGTGATTCCAGCAGAATTATTTAATTTCATTTCATTTACCGATATGTAGTAGCCCTACTTCACCGGTATAATTTTTAGTAGTTTAGAACAGTATGCTATATTTGACATAAGAACAATGACAGATGAAGATTAGTCACATTTTCATTTCATACACGATAGTCCCTCCTTTTCTTGAACGAGTTGTAGCAGATTCTTCAATTGTTGTGGAGGAATGAAGTTCGATGAACCATTATTAACAGCGACATTTTGGAAGAGGCTTCGGTTAAGATTAGAAGCTCGAGTGATGCGAATAGGTGGCCTAGCATCCTTTTGTGTGGTCACGATGCTTGCTGGGTCATTCTGCAAATGTAAAATGTAGAATAAAAAATATTAGCATCCTGATGTGTACTACTATTAAAATATGTTCAGCATGCATCAATTGAAGTTCAGGGAAGGTACACATCAGCAGGTCATCAATAGAATGTACAAAGTCCAAATCCCTTATGGCAGCAAACTATTTGCAAATTTTGTTACCTGTTGTAATGTTTCTTCCACATGTTCAGGTGTCTTTTCTGTGGTGTTCAATGTACTATCTGGGTTAGCCTTGTCCAATGTTGTCATGTTTTCGTCTTCCTCACTTGGATTAGCCTCGCTTTCCCTTGTGCTTAATATACTTCCCTGGTTAGCCTACATATGGACCATGAGGAAAAACATTAGGACTCGTTAGGTGGGTGGTCTTGCAAGCCATCAACAACAAACAGGCAGCAGCTGCTGATGCGTATGTACAGATGTAGTACCTGTAATGTTGCTTCTCTCTGTTGTGCTAGCAATGAAAGGAACTCTTGCCTAAGTTGTTCTCTTGCGTTCCTTTCCTTCTCCAGTTCCTCTTGCATCTCTCGCCTAGTTTGTTCCTTTCAACAACTCCATTTGCAATTTGTTCCTTTAACATTTGCACCTCATCTTCGAGCTCATTATTTTTATTGGGCTGCAGCTGAAGCACGGGATTGTTCATCGAGTCTGTCTTTCAAGAGTTGGCTTCGTGTGGGATATTTCGCCATGTATCCATGACCATGAGCTTTGCATGATTTGGTACCGGTGCTTTCCTTGTAACTTGATTGGAAAGCAATGTTTTCCTCTTCAAGCGTAAGGAAGTCTTTATCCGCTCTGTTGATAGGTCGTAATTTTGAACGCTGCATCATCCTAAGTGTGATAAGAGAAAATAAGAAGTTAAATCAGTTAAGTTTTATGCACAAAATTATGATAAATGTACTTAGTCATGAACAAATTAAATTTACTACTCACATAGACATCCCTAGAAGCGTTGTTTGACCATTCCCGTTCTTCGTGTGGGTAGTCATCCAAAGAGTCGATCGGTTGGCTCTTCTC
This sequence comes from Dendrocalamus sinicus, assembly GCA_036346575.1. Classification (NCBI taxonomy): domain Eukaryota; kingdom Viridiplantae; phylum Streptophyta; class Magnoliopsida; order Poales; family Poaceae; genus Dendrocalamus; species Dendrocalamus sinicus. The sequence continues at coordinate 16,312,811 of CM070674.1, read as the reverse complement.
CAGATTTGGGTCTCTAAGATGGCAAACATTGTGCCTTGTGAACAATTGATCATTTAAGAACAGAATCGATAAGATTAATTTTTCATTACCTGCTCGTAGCTACATTGGGAGAACGGTTTGGATCCCATTAGATGCTTGGTCTTCTGCTTTTGACGGTTTTGAGTTTTGGCTGCGACCCTCTGCAAAAAGTTTACAAGTGCACTCAACAAAGCATTCTTGTCACCATATATGTATTAAAAAATAAAGTAAGACAGCAATGTTCAAATTCTTGGCTAAGGTAAAATTAATAGTCTAGAAGATAAAATTATAAAACTACTGCTTGTCTCTAATCAAATAGGTCACTGATCAATAGTCAACTATTGATACAAAATAATGTATGTGCCTTATTTTAACTACTACTTACAAAGGTGTTCTGGAGCTAACTCCTATATGCCTTATGCAGCAATTGTTCAAGTCTAAATAAGAATTATATGCATCCTAAATAGTGGTAGTAAAAGCATATATATTCGTAACACATGTTCGCTGCATATATTTTGTAATTGCTATTGCTAATGCATCAACTGTACAAGTCCTTACATTAATGGTTACTATCTCAATTCCATTCACTAATTGGTAATTGCAGAGAGAAAAATTGAACCTTGAATTTTTCAGTTCCAAAATACATTATCAAGTAGTGCCATTCGACAATGTCTATATCTTCGTGCTTATGTTTCATTCGCTCAGTAAGTGTTGTATGCCTTGTATGTAGAACTGAATGTTGATCGCCATCCTTTGTACCGCTCTTTAGCAATATCCCATATCTTTTCCGTTGCATTCTCAATGTTTGGAAAATCCCACCTACTCTGCTTGTATTGAAACAGAAAGTGAAGGTGAAGTCGTACGTAATTACAGAATTAACATGCTTATTTACCAACAAATAAAAAGATGCAACTTACTAGCAAATCCTCTGCTATTGTAATTTTGACATTTTGCTTTATATCTTTCCACTTTTTGACTCCAATAAGTGGAGCCCTCTTTCTTGTAAACATTACCACTTCATCCACCTCCCGGCCTCCCCACCTCGGCTCCCCCGCCGCTCCCCCCGCTGCCCTCCTCCCTCTGCCCCCGCCGCCCCCCTCCCCCTCCTGGCCTCCCCGCGCCCTCCTTCCCCTCCCCTCCCGGCCTCCCCTCCCCGATCTCTGCTCCCGCCGCCTCCCCGCGCCTCCCCATCTCATCCTCGGCCTCCACTCCTCCGCCTCCCCCATCTCATCCTCGGCCTCCACTCCCTCCGCCTCCCCCCATCTCCTCCCTCGGCCTCCACTCCCTCCGCCTCCCCCGTGCCTATTACCGCAGTGCCCTAGGGGTGAGGTGATAGCAGCCGCAGGAGCCCTAGGGGAGAGGATGCAGCAACCTCACGATGGTGGTGACCGGAGGCGCTCTCCCGCCCCTGTTCCCGGGATCGCAGGCGTCGGTGGAAGCTCGCGGTCGCCCTGCTCCCGGCGGTGGCCTGGACCGTCGGCTTGACGAGTCGCCAGCAGGAGAACGGCAAGGAAGCAAAGGTGAGACAATAGATTCTTTATTACTTCTTGATTCCCAACCCCAACTGCAATCCGACAATATATATGAGGTGATTTACAGGGGAGAGTCCGATCTGGACTGCAATCCCAACCCCAACTCAAACGGACCGTCGGCAGGATTTAATACCACCAACGCTGATTCATCTCAGATTCCTTCTGCGCCAAGAATGAGACTTACCATGCCCCTACTAGTTTTCTCATCCTCCCATTTCTTGGGCTCAGTTGTTGCCTCGACTTTAGCGAAGATGGACTTTTGAACGCGCCGTTATCATGACTCTTGTTGCCCACATAGTCTTCACATGGTGTTTTGCCTAACAAGATTTGAGAATTTGTCTGAATTTAGGGTTGTAGATGTGACAATTAACTTAAAATCCTGTCGACGTGCAACAACCTTCTTCAATATACCAAACAGAACATCAGTATTGAGCGATCTCTCATGTGCTTTATCCATAACGACAACACAATATTTGTCAGGTTTAGCATCCTTTAAGGTTTCACGGAGCAGTACTCCATCTGTCATATACTTTACTATAGTGTTAGGGCGAGTGACATCCTCGAATCGAATAGCACCTCCAACTTTATCTCCGAGCTCTGTCTCCATCTCCTCACTAATCCGCTTAGCAACACTCATGGCAGCCACACGTCTTGGTTGAGTACAGCCAATAACACCGATGAGTGGTATATCCATCCTCATGCGAATCTTGAGTCAATTGCGTAGTCTTCATCTTGTAGAGTATATTACTTAGTAATTCAATGGCTCTTTGTTTCTTATGAGTTATGATTTTGATCAAAATTGGCGGATACACTATGAGACAACGGTCCAGAGATAAGGAGGACACACTTGGACAGTTGATATTTTCGTCATGGAGATAAGGAGGACACACTTGGACAAGTTGATATTCAAGCGGCATTGTAGCCGTGAGGTCGTTCCTTTGTTCAAATATCCGTTAGTTGAAAGGAGCTTAACCCTAAGAACTTTATTCCTCTAGAGAAAATGAGAAAATGTGACTGATCCAGGGAAATGATTATGTGCTATCTTAGTCACCTTTGTGAAGTTGAATTCAATCAAACATGTAATTAACTGCACTTGCTACAAGTAGGTCGTTCCTTTGTTTGCTGACGGCAGCGTCTCCATTGATCTTGGCTTCAAAGGCCTCGTGCGTCGCCGTGCGCCTCGCCATCGCCCTAATGCCATTCAAGGTTTGCTTCTTCTCATGCATCTTTCTCATGTAACATCTCTGTTGTGTTCGATGTAATGCGTCTTGACGATGATGTTTTCGCGATCGATGGTTAATCGAGTGTCGAGCTGATTTGATCTTGTTTGTGATTCTGTTTTTGCAGAGCTCGGCAGGGGTGGATTGTACAATGCTCGCCACGCTTCTCTCATGTACATTCATTTTTAGCTTTAGCAACCTGATTACAGGCAGTTAGCACGTCTGTACTAGGACTCGAGCGCAAAGAAACCGCCATGCGTGCTTCTGAACCAATGTTCATGGGGCTAATGAGATGCGCTTTAGGATGGACTTATACAGAATTCTTTGGATGCAAATTCCAATAAAATTTGTGGTATCAAAATTCAAAAGAATTATTCCCTCCTGTACATCAGTTTTCTTCTCAGTAAATAATTACTAGATGCTTTTCTCATTTCCGAATGACTGTCTCAAGCTTCAGAATTCAGTCTGGCCTCCTTTCACTACTCCAACTTAAGTATGCCTTTTCAATCTAGAGTTTCGTTGTTCCTGTTTTACAACATCAATCAGATTTGAACTTCCACCGAAATTCGGTGCCATGCTTATTGCTTTTCTTGCGATGTTGGTCCGAACGTAATTTAGAGTCCTTTCTTCCCAGAAGTAGTGTAGGATCACCTTTTCCATATTGGAACATGGTACTCAAGGCATCCGGTTTCTACAAGCCTGCACTGAAGCTCTGAAACACCAAGTGATGTCTTTGAAGTTAAGGATTGCTTGCACATCAGACATCCGATAAATCCTATTGACCTTCTCCTTGCAGTGAGAATCCAAGTTGATCTTTGGCTTGTCGCTATTGCAAATAGAAGAGTTCTGTCATTCTGTGGTGCTTTACTTATTATTACAATGATAATGATGCATTGAAAAGTTCCAACCCAAAGGCAAGAGCTGTTCAAGCATATTCCGTGGCTCACCATCCATTCTTTTTGCAAAGTCAAGACTGAAAAGCAAATGCAAAGGGTTGCACTACATAGGCTGAATCTACCATGTGAGCTACAGAGACAATAATTTGATCACAATTTTTTCCCCTCATGAGCTTTGCAAGAGCTAATGGACGAGTGATTTGAGTTCTTTTTCTTTCACTTTTGATCCTCGTACAAAGTGGGTATCTGAAATAAAAGTCTGAAAACTATACTAGCTTTTTATATCTTCTCTCTCATTTTTTAACGACACCTTTGGAGATGTTCATATTCATCAGAGCTGATAGATTTTGGTTGAAAATAAATATTATTTGCTAAAAGAAGTGGCTTTTAGGTGGAGAGGGTGAGCGGTGGGGAAAATAAGTAAGAGACACGTGCGTGAGACACGAACAGGATGAGTGGGACCCTTTATCTTATCCCAGAGCAAGACAGGAATAAGAAAAGTAGAAAAATTGCTTCAAGAAGCCGAATATTCATATTATCTTTTCTAAACAAAAGCTAGAAGCAGAACCCAGTATAAACATGCCCTTTATCTTTTATGCTCGGAGCTTTGCGTACTATTTGCCACACAATCTGAGGAATCTCTTACCCATATTTAGGTCCTACTGCAAATTACTTCAATTTCTGGCCTTTTCTAGCTTCAGGCTTTTTTTTGCTTTTTTTGGTTTTATGTCTTTTTTTCTCTTATTTGTTTGCATTGTTTGTGATGATATAATAATTTTTTTAATTATTTCTATTTGTTTTTTAGAAAAATTTAACAACTGTTATAATGTAATTTTAACTAAAAATAAAAAATCACAAGTAAAAGATTAAGCTAGAAGCTAGTTAGAGCAGCGCTGATCACAGGAGGAACCCAGTTCGTTGTCCTTCTTCTTGCAGCCTTTTGTTTGTTCTTAATACGGCCCAAACACCAAAACGTGCGGAGAGGCTCATGAATTCATGGGCTGGGCCAAAGCTATGATGACTGTAAGGAGGAAGAAGCTTTGAATTGAAATCAATACTCCTACAAATTTATAAACGTGAGATTATAAGTTTTGAAAAAACTGAGATTTAAGCTATTAAGGCAAATACTGTACTTGCTTAACTTTGGGACAAAAACGAAGAATGCAAAAGAAAATGTAGGGAGTGAATTGTACTTCAGAAAAAATGCCGCGGATGGTGGAGGCGGGTGACTCTGTTTTGTCAAGTGAGACCTCCTCAATGCGTTTTAGTTGTCACTTTTCAATTTTTATCTCCTCTAGCAATTAATAACTATAGATAATATAATTCCTCCACACCAATTTGGCCCTTGCGTTGAGCAGTTAGGCCCACGAAAACAAAGCGTTGCAATAACAGATTATTGCCACGAACAATCATCATATATAGCAACAAATTTATTTCGTGGCAATACAAACTCATTTCATACGCATTGTATAGGAACCTTTTGCAATGCAATTGATGACTATGACAACGCAATAAAATTGTAGCAATATTGTCACCCACTCGCAACGAAATTCTATAAGGTGGCAATACCTCCTAACTATTGCAACGAAAATCAATATTATCACAACGCAAGACAACCGTGGCAATAAAGTCATACTACTCGCAACCATTTTCTAAATGGTGGCGATAAAGTCACCTTATTACAACGAATTAAATGACTATCGCAACACAATATTTTAGAAGCAATATTGTGCACATATCGCCACGATTTTGGCAAAACGTTGCAATAGTACATACCTATTGCAACTAATTTAGTGTCGTTGCGATGCGTTTCGTGGCTAAAGGGTCGGAATCTAGTAGTGTTTCATCCAGTAATTAGAGTTTTGTATCCTATGTTAGCATGTATAGAAGATAGGATTTTTTTAAATATGATATCATACCTTGCCATTTTCCATTGATTTTAACATGTCCAAAGACCAATAATGGGGAGTTTCATCTTCACTGTCTACATGCATGTCTTGACAATAATCTGTATGCCCTATTTGCACACCTGATGTAGAGACCCGAATATGCAAATCCGGACTCTCCTGTGTATTCTGCACCAGTCCAGGATCACGCTAGTGCACACAGTATAAACAAAGATGAAATATCGAACATATCATGATTTACTAAGAAAAGACTCAAATATTATTAATAATCATCAGAGTGTGACCTTATGGCCAAGCTTACAATTAATAGCCTGAAAGGCTTAAAAGAAACTAGCAGCGGAAATCCAAAAGAAAGCGCAGCAACCAATCGACACGCCCACAGGCTATCGAGTGGAGAACGAAGCCTAATCCGCGAAGACGTCGAAGTACTCTCCTTCTGGAACCTCCTGCTGGTGATACTCCTCCTCCTCAACTGAGCAACAGGGGCATAAAGTCGTGAGTACATAGAGTACTCAACAAGTCGTTTGTAACAAAGAATGCAATATAGTATGCAAGGCTTACCAATGGATGACTGAAAGGTTAATTTTGCAGAAAGCAACAATTTAAAGTAAATACAATAAATAGATTGAAAAGCAAGCTTTGTAAATGACAATAAATAAGTAACCAAAGGAATTGAGACCAACCACAAGTGAACTGACCATTCACCCAAGGAATCCACCATGAACCAAGATCCATGAAATGAACACCCGTGAACTAACCATTCACTTCCCAACCTAACCCAACCAAGTTTGTATGAAAACTCTACCCCTCGTGTGAAATCACCGAGCATTGTCCATGACCGAGGACACGGCTATTCGAATAGTTTTACACTCTGCAGAGGTTGCACAACTGTACCCACACGATGTGATTAGCCTCGCGCTAAGGAAATCACAACAAGGCTTTTACAATGATCCATCTCCACCTGATCCCACTCGCTAAGGTTTCGCCGTCGAGTAGGCTACCACCTAGTCGATAATTGCCCCCTCTTGCGCCACAACAACATCAGTAGTAAAACCAAAGTGGAGACTTCACAAATTATTATGCCAGGTCTATCCCATACTAGACATGTGGTTTGCACGATTAGGCTCGGATCAATGGCGCACAAAGTTAAGTCCTTAAGAGTTACCCAGGCGAAACATCCACATCCCATGTGCCTCTCGCACCCCCTTTACTGCACGATCATTCGCCCAAGTGAAATCCAATTTTGTATAACCACCGCCAATGACGCACCAACGTCACGGCACAAATTTTATAATAGTGGCTCCAACCACGATTCAATATCTCATTAAGTCAAATTAATTAATCACATGTGATGATAAACCCAACGTACTAGTGATAAGCATGGCTAAGCAATTAAACGCACAACCCATGTGACAACTAATATTGCATCACTAAGTAATTTCCCATTCTATGGTGACAATGGAATCAGGGCATTCAAATTATCAAGGAGGAATAATCAATTAGGTCATAACTACCAATACAAGAGTTTGAATAAAAATAGCGATGCAAGATAATTTAAAACTAAATAATTAAATAATAGATTGCAAACTGGGTTCAACATGATCAAAGGACACGACTTGCCTTGGCCTTGCTCAGCTGAGGTCTCTTGGTCTTCAAATCCAACTTCCGCTCCCTCGAACACGCGATCTAACGAGAGAGAAAACGGGATGAAAAGACAAAATAAATTCAAATAAAATTCAAATGAACTCCAAAAACTTTCAAACCTGAACCAAAAGGTAGAGCTCAATTTTAGATGAATTTATAAAAAAGAACGGGGTCAATCGGAGCTAGGACGAGGGAGAACGGGCTCTTGGAAAATTGAATTTACAGGAAATCGGGAAAAATAGAAAATGGCACTGTGCTGTGGACCGGGTGCACGGGAAGCTGGGTCTACGATGGGCTCGGTGCACGGAACAGTGCGGGGCGGTCGGCTGCTGACGCGGGCGGCGGGTGCTGACGTGGCGACCACGTGGCGGCACGTGTGCACGATTGGCTGACGTGGCGGCTGACCTGGCTGCTGACGGGCAAGCTGACGGGGCAGGCTGACGTGGCACCTGGGGGCCTCGGGATGCTGAGGTGGCAGCCACGTGGCGCTTACGGGGCGCTGACTGGGCAGACACGCATGCGGCTAGGGCTGACGGGGCACAGCTGACGTGGCCGCTCGGCTCACGGGTGCACGGTGAACCTGCGGGACCCACCGGCAGAGGCACGGTGCACGGGGACCAGTCTCACGGAAGGCGAGGTCGCGGGCGCGCCGACGCATAGCGGCGCGAGGCGACGGCGGGCGCGGCGGGTCGGCCCGGCGCGCGGGCGCGGCGGCGGTCCGCCGACGGCGGTAGCGGCGGCGGCGGCCGGCGGGAGGGGACCGACGGGATCCGGGAAGACGGCGGGCTCACCGGCGACGAGCGGCGACGGCGAACTCGGACGACGAAGCGGCGGCGAAGCGCTCCGGCGACGGCACAGCGCCACGAGACGCGGCGACGGCGGCGATGAGCGGCGGCGAGGCGACGGCTCGACGCGAGAGAGGCCGGGTCGGCCCCCCTTAAATACACGGACGCCGAGGTGTCCGGATGGAAGACGGCGAGGAGTTCAAAGCGAGCACGGACGCCGAGGCAAACGCGGAAGGTGGCGGCGGCGGGCGCGAGCCGGACTCGGGGACGAAGAGTCCGGGTCGGAGACGCTCGACAGTGGGCCCACACTGCCGGTGGACGCTGGCTAGCGCGGCCGGGATGCGGGGCGCGCGCGCGAGAGTGGCGGATGGCGCCACGTGGCGCGCATCCGAAGGGCAAGGCGGCGCGCGTTGCGGCACCGATGTGCGACGCGTGGCATGGCGGGCGGTGCGGTGGCGGCTTTCTTTGGTGGGCCGGTGGTGGGTTTCGCCCATCGGCGGTTGGGATTTTTCGGGTTTTCTTTTCGAAATTCAAATAAATTAAATTGAGCTCTAGAAAATAGCAAATAAATCCAGAAAAATTCCAATAAATTCCTTGAGACACAAGGAACTCAAATAAAATATTTTTGGCAAATATTAATGTTTAATTTAATCATATTAAATCTTTTTGATTAATAAAAATTCCAATTAAGCTTTAATTAATTCCAGAAAAATCCAAATGGTGAATTTTATTTTAAAAGCTTCAAAAAGGCTCTGAAAATCAGGATGTTACACCTGAGTAGTCATCATTTATCCTGCTGCTTGTCATTATATTGAATTCTGGATACATACAGAATTCTAGTTAGTACTTCCACGGGGGGAAACATAATTTATCCTGTAAAAATACATGTTAGTACCTGAAAACCGACAGGGGCATTCAAAAAATCAGTGCATGCTCCTAATCCGTCCTGCAAAAGCACCAAATGAATGCAGGTCGGTTTTTTGTGCCATTTTCACTGGTTGACTCAAAATAACATTCATGTGTTTTATTTTTGTTGTACCATGTCTGGTTTTCTCACCTGGGATTTTGGGTAAATTGATTCAGTGCTATTAATCATTTGCTGCATCAAAGTCGTAAATGGTAGATGCACTCCCTTCAGCAAAAAAAATAACAGTTAAATGCATAGCCAGGATTTTTTTATGTTCTCTCAGTGAATTTTGTGTCTCTATGTACTTACTGTTCCCGAAGTATAATTCAAGAGTTGCAATTCATCATACGTCAGATATGTGTCTGTAGTTTTGTGTTGTGTCGTCAGATCTTTAGTCATTGTATTGTCAATATGAATCCGTGATCTCACCTGTAAAATAATTTGGTTTCACATAGTTTTACAATCTGAAAGCACTAACCTGTATACTTATCATCATTTTGTGATAAATTTGAAACTTACCTTCATCCCATCAGCATTGACTGGTATTGATATAGCAAGATCTGAATGGTTTCCTGTTGTTTTTTTTTGAAACAAGGAACACTTTGTTTTGTTAGGTTCTCATGATATTTCTAGTAGTGACATAACTAAGGAACACGTTGGTAACCATTTTGGTGAAACATCGAAATATGTTATGTTTGGTGAAACATACTAATATTTTTTTGTTTTGGTGAAACATCCATAGATGTTTTGTTTGATAACAAATGCAGATACAGTAAAGATAAACATATACATGAAATACTTATTTATGTTTTGTTATCTTCAGTTATGATGGAACATCAATTTTTTGATTCAGAACTATTACATTGTTAGTAATAATATACATTGTTAATACTATTATAAAATCTTATTACAATGTTAATACTAATATACAATCTTACTTACAGAAAAATTTTATCTCTGAACTTTTGTGTGCATAGCTGAACTCAAATCGTTAAACCTAATGTTTTGTTAGCACTGTTAAACCTATTGTTTTGTTTGCAGTTACATGTTAATCCATACATTTAATATCATTTTAATTGTTTTGTTAGCTCTGTTAAACTTTTTAATTTGTTAGCACTAATTGTTTTGTTAGCACTGTTAAACCTATTTTTTGTTAGCAGTTACATTTTTAATCCATACATTTAATATCATTTTAATTGTTTTGTTTGCTCTGTTAAACTTTTTGTTAAACCTATTTTTTGTTAGCAGTTACATTGTTTTGTTACTCCTAATGCTTAATGGCACCACTAATGTAGTTGCGTGCCTTTGCCTAGTTTTTTCGAATACTTCAAGTGATTTCGAATATCACTGCACAGTGAGTGTCATCTTTTTTTTTTCTTTCTGTGATCTGCGGTAGGGAAGAGATGCTAGTGGCCCTGACATATGCTCGATGAGGATAATTGCGGTCTAATACTGGAATTGAATGTTCAACATTTTTGAGCTCTAGATCTTTTGCATTGCTGTCATTTTGCCTCACTGTCCTACAGTTAGATTTTTTTGACAGTATGTATATGCTGTGGTCACTAGCTTTTGTTATGTCTCCATCTTGATTAGTCAGTTCAGCTTTTTTTGTTGCATAACTTGCTAAAATTATAATCCCAAATTCCGGATGCTTGTCAAGTTATTCTGGAAGCTTTGCCTAGTTTTGTTTGTAGAGCTCAAAATTTGAATCTCACTTTTGTCATATTCAATTTATGAAGAGTATAGACCAAAGTAGCGGGACGGCCAAGATTGAAATCTTGAGCAACCCTACATCTGAGAGCAATAACACAATACATTTTTTTGTTGAACATATGTTGTATCTAACCATATATGCTAAGGCTCCAATGATTTCGGAAGTGTTATACTATGTTTATGCATGTTTTTTACTGGTCTACCATATATCAATGCTTCAATTTACAGGAGATTTACTGAAGCATCATTTGTTTTGTTGTGGTCTCAGTTAATCATGAAATAGTGAATATATCCATGAGAATTGAAGATTGATATATATTGTTGTCATACCTTTTAAGTTTTTTATTTTTTTTGTGTATATATGCCCAGCACCATGTAATTTAAATTTTCTACCAGTTTTTTGTTGTTTCTCTTGAGTTTTTTTTGGAACTTAGCTGAATATATCCATGTAAATTGAAGCATTGATACATGTTATCATACCTTTATACTTTTCTGTGTATACATGCCCAGCAACATGTAATTTAAACTTTCTACTAGTTTTTTTGTTGTTTCTCTTGAGTTTCTTTTTTTTTGGAACTTAGCTGAATATATTCATGTTGTTATCATACTTTTAAGACATTTTTTGTTTTGAATGTTGATACTTGGAATTTTCTGCTTTCTACTACCAGGCTATTTGTTTTTTTGAGTGCCTGTGGATTTTATATCACTACTAACTTTTTTTTGCTGTGTTTTAACTGCAGGTGTTAACATGATTAGATCATATAAAAGGAGCTAGTAAGGATTGACATTTGAAATATAATGTTGCAGCCAGTACATAGTCAAAAATGGGGGGACTACAGACCTTTGATTTTGAATGCTAGTACTTGGGAATCTCTGTGTCAGCACCATGTTCTTTTTTTCCCTGAGGTCATTGAAGCAAAAACAAGGTTGGTTTTACTCAACGTACCTTGCATTTGTTCTGGACCACCCCTTTTTGCTTCTATTATCTCTCGGTTTCCTTGATCCCGCTGCTGTTGCTCCATCAAAACTTGATCATCCCCACCATCTGTTCTTTCTTCTTCAGGCAGCATCTCCACATCGTCTTGCTGCATGCTGCTTCTTGCTGTGTGTGCTTTTTTTCTTCAATCCGATGGTCTGTGCATGGGGGGAACCCTATGTTATTTTCTCCCTTTTTCTCTTCTAGATTGCTTTTTTCCCCTTTTCTCTTGTATCACGTCGTTGTCATGTTCTTATATATTTTCCTTGGGTCTTAAGTTGATGGTTTTGTACATAGTTTGTAATCGTAGGCTCTGTACAAGTTTGTACAATGTTGTAAACGGGCTTTTGTAAAAAGTTTTGTATTTGGAGGCCTCTGTACAAGTTTTTACCCGTGCTTTGTAATCGTGGGCCTTTTGTACAAAGATAAAAAAAAATTTACCGTGAAAAAAAAACGGTACAGGCCACAAAGCCCATTATGGGGTCTGGCAAAGCAAACGAAAACAACCCCCAAATTGAAGCTTACAGGGTTGTGGATACAAAACAGGGCCCAATAAAAACTGAGGGCCCGTTAAGCAGTTTAGGCAGGCTTTTGTGGTGGACAATCTCGAACGTCCATTTTTCTAATCGTGCGGTTTAGATTTTGACTGTTTTAGACGTTGAAAACAGTCAAATATCAAATAGACAGTCCCATAAAAAAACTATGTCGTCTGCCTGGTGCGCGCCTGCGCCTCGCGGAAAAAAAGAGAGATTATCATTTGGAACGTTCCATTTAACAATTACATCCCATGCGTGTCTGATTGTCACTTACCTTTCATTCATCCACATCGACAACAAGGTAATTTACAAACTAGTTACAGTACAGAAGAAATCGAGAGTGAAGGCATCAAATTTGTAAGACTTACATTGGAATATTGGAAAATAATACAGACATGCATCAATTAACAGAAAGGCGCGCGTATAGTCGACGGATATATTAATTGTACGATACATATTACTATGTGTATGTGTATAGCCGATGCTAGCTAGCATTCATATGCATTCTCCTCAGCCTACGTTGATAGTGCATACAAACATACACAGTCACATGGACGCAGAAATAAAACCCGAAACGAACGTTTAAAGTTGCCAAAACCAAATAGACAGTTAATATATACGGTCGCCAAAACCAAATCGATGGTTAAGCTGAGACGGACTGCGGCGTGGCACCGCCGGACTCCTGGCAGCCTGGTGGCTTGTAGGCGATGAAGCTGATCAGCTGCACCTGCCTGGCGTTGTCGAAGCCGATGATGCGGACAAAGGCGTCCGGGTACGCCTTCTTGGGCTTGGGGATTTTTCAACACATTTATTATTGGCTTCAATTTTTACATGTTTTGATGTCCTCCTGCTACAACCATTGAGTCCCACTGAAAATTTTAGCTTAGAATTTAAGCAGATGTTTGAAATCTCTAGCATTTATAATCGTTGCCTTTTGCCTAACTTGATGAATGCTATGTGCCCTTCTTGCTTCATTTGGCTAACATTTTTAAGCGCCAGTTTGTGATCTAAGCCGACATTAATATATGCCCTGCCAGCACATATAAATGCCATTATACTAAATGCCTGAAACTAAGATAAATGCCATGAATTTGTTATTTGGTGGCATATAGGCTAAACACCTTGTTAAATTACACGCCCTCCAATCTCACTTCATGTTGTAATGAATTTTGAACTGGTCTAATCGGAGTTAGCATACAGAAATACGGGCTTCCAGAAGTTTGAAACTAAAGAAAAAGAAAAATTAGAAATGATGTGGTCAAGAGTGTTAATGCTATATTGATTTATGCTTCATCTATGCAATCTGAAGTTACAAGGCTTAGTAGTGCTGAATTGCGCAAGAAGAAAGAATCAATCGTTTATAGAAGAGAGAAGAATATCCTAGTTCGTGCGGATGCTTATGTGATTCCTCCTTTGCGTAGTGCAAACAAGACAACAATGCATGGAATTAGAGGTGTGGATGGAGAAGAAAGAAAGTTAGTTTGGCTAAAGAGGAAGACACAAGATCAATCAAGTTCTCGTGATTGCAATTCTTGTTGGTGATATGCCCTAGAGGCAACATGGAGATGTTGAATATATCACATACTATGTTTATGATACATTGCTTTGTTCCTTGAAATAGACATTATCATTATTGATCAATGAGTATGTGAGTTATTCATGAGACTCTTAATGCCAAAATGTTGCTATTTCTAAATGATCCCTGATCATATATCATATGAGGAACAAATATGATTCAAAGATCAGCATATATATTGATTGATGATCATGTCTCATGGATCATGGTATGGAGATACCAAATTAATAATATGGACATGTGTTAGTGAACATATGTTGGATAGACCCGCCATGAGACACTGCAGAGATTCCATGTGTCATTAGTTGGTCTCAAGTAGTGTTTATGTAGAATCCTTAGACTTGAGATCATCATGGTTCCCAATATGCGTAGTAGCCTATTTTGGGACTACTAACCACTACTCCGTGAATCGGGTAGTCATAAAAGTAGTCTTCGGGTTTGCTATGAAACATGTAGTGGGATGTGAATGATCAAGATAGAATTTGCCCTCCTTATGGGAGAGATATCTCTGGGCCTCGATGTAATGGATTATGAAAGTGCATGGCCATGCCAATGTGATTGAGGAGTCAATCACAAGTTTATAATCTATCACGGAATCGAGAGAGTGATTGAGCTATTAAGAGGATGACACAGTCTCGCCTTGAGCTTAATCTATATCGTGAGGGCAAAGGGATTCGTACATGAAACATTACAGAGTTCAGCCGATATGATCTTTACGTATACTTTTGGGTTAATATGTCTTGCTAGAGGCCGCTATTAACGGGTAACCGGAAAGGCGTTTCGGGTCATGACCAAGTATACGTGAACCTACAGGGTCGCACACTTAACGGGTTGGAACACTAATTCGAATGTGATTCGGATAGAGATCCGGATAGACTCCTATTGGGCCTCGGTCCACGAGGCCCAAGTGAGGAGGTCTATATATTTGGAGGCGGGGGCTGAGGATACACGCTCGCTCTCACGAGCAAAACCCTAGCCGCCACCTCCCGAGCCAAACCCTAGCCGCTCGCGAGTCTTTGGTACACTCGCGATCGGCGTTCGACCAGACGTGTGGATACCGGTGGAGGCGCTGCTGCGTGCGGCGTTGATCGGCATCAACAAACTACGATTGGATCCGCTCGTGGTGTGGTTGATCGCGTGGGGAGACGATCTGTCGGGACGATCGGCTACTTCCACTACTACCTCGACGCGGCGTGGTTGGATCGGCTTCTCCAACTCTTCTTCGCATTGCGCTGCGTCTAGTGGTAACGATCTATGATCCCTCCTTAGCATGATGTCCCGGTGTGCGCGGTAGAAATTTTTTATTTTCGCTATCGTAGCCTCACGCGCGTTCCTTGATGGTATCGAGCCAGGTTGCTTAGTTTGCGATCGGATCAGCGCATATGATGATATGCGGTTGTAGTAGATCGGATCTATTACGGTCTAGATCGGTCGGTTCATGTGATGAATCGATGGTAGCACGGTTGATGAGATCAATCGGTGAATAGGGGTTGGATGAGGCACAGATTGTATCACTACTAGTGCCCTAGAGATTGTCTCGGATCGGCATAAGGTGGTTATGTCGAATACTAGTAGGATACGAATCGATAGCCTCGGGCGGTGGGAATACTAGTGCCCTAGAGATTGTCTCGGATCGGCATAAGGTGGTTATGCCGAATACTAGTAGGTTACGGATCCGATGGCCTCGGCCGGTGGAAAAACTAGCATCCTAGAGAATGTCTCGGATCGGCATAAGGTGGTTGTGCCGAATAGTTTTTCCATTGCGATTTCATAGATTGGATCTGTAAATTTCAGTAGGGTGTTGTGGCGCTGCCACGAAACCGCGAAGCGCCCCCTCGACCCCCGCCCGCCGACCGCCAGGGACGACGCGTGCGTGCCGCCTTGTATAGCGTCATGGGTTCACATCGTTAGGTAGAATACGATTCTATGTCTAACTTGTTTTTGCAGAGAATGATGTGAATGGTATGGCCCTATATCTTATTGGAATGTATGAGATGTATGTGATGCATGTAACATTCGCTCATGGCCTGCGTGTCATGATTATTTCAGCTATTGTTAGCTGTCTATATTGTATTTAACGACTGCGTGTCGACCTTAATGCTTGAATCTATCTTTGTAATCTTCAATTTCTAGCTATTATAGGTAGTAGCCTAGTTTTGAGGTTACAAGCTTTCAAGCATGGTGGCCTAAAGGAGTGATGTGGAGGATGGAGATCGTCTACACCTACATGGAGATGGAGATCACCATTTTTGGGCCATACTACTTCACGATTAAATGTGTTTATCTCGTGATATTATCTATCTTATTCTTATGCAATGTTTTTGTGATATGTTGCTTTGGTAGGATAGAATCCTCATAAAATTAGGTGTTCATGCCCTTCCATATGTTGCACCAAAAGATAATGATCACCGCATGGTAGGTCTACCAAAGTAGAGTGCCGTCGATTATCATCATTATTTGGGGTAGATGTCGGACATCTACATGCGGAAGCATTTGGTTTACTTAACAAGGTTATCAAAACAGTTTTGGACCTTGGGGCATAGGTTGGGGCAGGGCATATTGATGTCACCCAACAAGCAAGAGTCACATAGAGATGTGATTAGCAAGGTGTTGCTTACCCATGTCACTAGTTTTCTAGCCGTGATGCCAAAGCTCACTAGGAATTTGTGAAATGAGGATCTTGACCCACTATGTGACTTAGAGGAGTTTTGTTGCAAAACACATAGTGGGAGTCTTTTGTTAAATAGTTTAATAAAAATGAACATAAACATAGTGCTAAACTTTGCATATTCTTTGTTGTAGATCATGTCAACTAATGCCGCATCCAGTTCTTTTAATTTGCGATCTATTCTTGAGAAAGAAAAACTCAATGGAACGAACTTTATGGATTGGTATCGCAACTTGAGAATTGTTCTCAAGCAAGAGCGCAAGGAGTATGTCCTTGAGTCTCATTATCCCGATGACTTGCCCGATAATGCTCTGCGGCTGCACGAAGAGCTTATGAGAAGCAAACGAATGATTACCTTGATGTGAGTCGTCTCATGCTTGCCACAATGTCCTCTGAGCTTGAAGCAATATGAGAACACAGATGCCTACAATATCATTGTGGGGTTGCGTGGTATGTTTGAGAACCAAGCAAGGGTGAGAGGTTCAACACTTCAAAGTCCTTGTTTGCGTGCAGCTTGCGAGGGAATCCGTCACCCTCATGTGATTAAGATGATTGGCTACATTGAGAGTCCGGAAAAGCTTGGTTTTCCCTTAGCCAAGAGTTGGCTACGATGTGATTCTCCGCCGCTCCCCCGAGCTTTGAGCCATTCATATTGAACTATCACATGAACAACATGGATAAGACCTTGGCGAGTTGCATGGGATGCTAAAAGCTGCCGAGAAAGCATTAAGAAAAGCAGCAATCATGTGATGATGATGCAGAAAGGCAAGGGCAAGCCCAATGTCAAGAAAGGCGCGGTCAAAGAAAGTTAGCTCCGATGAGATCGCGAGCGGTTCTAAGGCCAAGCAAGTCAAGAAGGGCGCTGCTCCTAATGCGATTGTTACTCACGTAAGCAATCGTGTCATTGGAAAAGGAACCCAAAGTACTTGGAGGATCTTGAGAAGAAGAAGGAAGTACGACTTCCTCCGTATAAATGTTATAGAGATCAATCTTGCTACTTCATCCACCGATTCTTGGGTATTTGATACCGGATCGGTTGCTCACCTTTGCAAATCGTTGCGGGGCTAAGAAGAAGTAGAAGTTTGAGGAGGAGCGAAGTGGATCTTCGCGTTGGCAATGGAGCAAAAGTTGTTTGCGGTCGCTGTTGGCACCATGCCATTGTCTTTACCTTCGAGATTAGTTTTGGAATTGAATAATTGTTATTGTGTTCCATCTCTTTCCAAGAACATTATTTACGCTTCATGTTTGCAAGCGAAGGTTATGACTTTAGATCTGTGAACAATGGTTGTTCTCTTTATTTCAAAGATATGTTCTATTGTCATACTCCATTGGTGAATGGGTTATATGTTCTTACTCTTGAAGAGTCACGGTCTATAACATTAATGCAAAGAGGCAACGTTCGAATGATTTAAATCCCACGTTTATTTGGCACCGCCGCTTAGGTCACATAAATGAGAAACGCATGGAGAAGCTCCATAGAGATGGTATTCTGCACTCATTTGATTTTGAATCATTTGAGACATGCGAATCTTGTTTACTTGGCAAGATGACAAAGGCACCTTTCACCGGTCAAGGTGAGCGGGCAAGTGACTTATTGGCACTCGTACATTCGATGTATGTGGACCAATGAGCTCAATAGCCGAGGGGGTTTTCAGACTTCATAACTTTTATCGATGACTTTAGTAGATATGGGTATATCTACGATGAAGCATAAGTCTGAATCCTTTGAAAAGTTCAAAGAATTCCAAAATGAAGTGCAAAATCATTTAGGCAAGACAATCAAGTTTCTACGATCTAATCGTGGAGGCGAGTATTTGAGCCATGAGTTTGGCAATCATCTCAAGGATTGTGGAATTGTTCCACAATTGACTCCGCCAGAACACCTCAATGGAATGGGGTATCTGAACGGAGAAATCGCACCTTATTAGATATGGTGCGCTCCATGATGAGCCAAAGTGATCTTCCGTTGTTTTTTGGGGTACGCTCTTGAAACAATTGCTTTCACACTAAACGAGGTTCCATCAAAATCGTAGAAAAGACACCATATGAGATGTGGACAGACAACGCCCTAGCTTGTCTTTTCTTAAGATTTGGGGATGTGAGGCTTATGTAAAACGTTTACAATCTGATAAGCTCAGTCCTAAATCTGATAAATACTTCTTTATCGGGTATCCTAAGGAAACAAAAGGATATTACTTCTATAATCAAGGAGAAGGCAAAGTGTTTGTCGCTTGGCATGGTGTCTTCTTAGAGAAAGAGTTTCTCTCAAGAAGGGATAGTGGAGCACGTGCAACTTGAAGAAATTCGAGAAACACCAAAACGTTTCAGCTCCTGAGAACCACAACAGATGAACAAACTGTTGAAGAACCTCGTTGTGGACACACCGCACCACGTAGGTCGAGAGGTCACGTCGTGCACATGAGAGGTACATGTTCTTGACTACTCAACAACGGGACATATTGTTGTTAGACAACGATGAGCCTAAGACCTATGAAAAGCGATGGTGGGACGGA
The DNA here is from genome assembly GCA_036346575.1 of Dendrocalamus sinicus. NCBI lineage: Eukaryota > Viridiplantae > Streptophyta > Magnoliopsida > Poales > Poaceae > Dendrocalamus > Dendrocalamus sinicus. The sequence goes on along the minus strand of CM070674.1, from coordinate 16,293,920 downwards.
CTACGAGAAATGGCTTGAAGCCATGAGATCCAAATTGAATCCATGCACGATAATCAAGTTTGGAACTTGGTTGATCCACCTGATGGTGTTAAAACCATTGAGTGCAAATGGATTTTCAAGAAAAAGATAGACATAGATGGAAATGTTCACATCTATAAAGCGCGATTGGTGGCCAAAGGTTTCAAACAAATTCAAGGTGTTGATTATGATGAAACTTTTTCGCCCGTCGCAATGCTAAAGTCTATTCGGATCATTCTAGCGATTGCTGCATATTTCGACTATGAAATATGGCAAATGGATGTCAAAACAGCTTTCCTTAATGGAAATCTGAGTGAGGATGTGTACATGACACAGCCCACGGGTTTTGTCGATCCGCAATCAGCTGGAAAGATATGCAAGCTGCAAAGATCCATTTATGGATTAAAGCGAGCATCTCGGAGTTGGAACATTCGTTTTGATGAAGTAATCAAAGGGTTTGGTTTCATCAAGAACGAAGAAGAGCCTTGTGTTTACAAAAGGCTAGTGGGAGCACACTCATGTTTCGGTCTTATATGTGGATGACATATTACCGATCGGAAATGACATTCCTATGCTCGAATCTGTTAAGTCTTCATTGAAAAATAGTTTCTCTATGAAAGACTTAGGAGAGGCGGCATATATTCTGGGCATCAAGATCTATAGGGATAGATCAAGAAGGCTAATTGGATTAAGCCAAGATACGTACATTGACAAGGTATTGAAAAGGTTCAACATGCAGGATTCCAAGAAAGGCTTCCTACCTATGTCACATGGTATAAATCTTAGCAAGAGTCAGTGTCCTAGTACACCGATGAGCGGGATAAAATGAATGCGATTCCATATGCTTGGCTATGGGATCCATTATGTATGCCATGCTTTGTACACGCCCGATGTCTCGTATGCTTTAAGTGCTACAAGTAGATACCACCGATCCAGTGAAAGTCACTGGATTGCCGTAAAGAACATCTTGAAGTACTTGAGAAGAACTAAAGATGTGTTCCTCGTCTATGGGGTGAGGAAGAGCTCGTTGTAAATGGTTACACCGATGCTAGCTTCCAAACCGACAAAGATGATTTTAGATCGCAATCTGGATTTGTGTTCTCACTGAATGGCGGTGCGGTGAGTGGAAGAGTTCCAAGCGAGAGACGGTTGCTGATTCTACAACGAAGCCGAGTACATAGCGACTTCGAAGTCGCTAAAGAGGCCGTTTGGATCAAGAAATTTGTTTCGAGCTTGGTGTGGTGGCTAGTGCCTCCAGCCCAATGGACCTCTCTGTGACAATAGTGGGGCCATTGCGCAAGCCAAGGAGCCTAGATCGCACTAAAAGTCCAAGCACATTCTACGGCGATTTCATCTCATCCGCGAGATTGTGGAGAGAGGCGATCTGAAGATATGCAAAGTACAAACGGATTTGAACATTGCAGATCCGTTGACAAAGCCGCTTCCCACCAAAGCATGAGGCTCACACTAGGGCAATGGGTATTAGATACCTACATGGTTGACTCTAGTGCAAGTGGGAGATCATGGTGATATGCCCTAGAGGCAACATGGAGATGTTGAATATATCACATACTATGTTTATGATACATTGCTTTGTTCCTTGAAATAGACATTATCATTATTGATCAATGAGTATGTGACTTATTCATGAGACTCTTAATGCCAAAATGTTGCTATTTCTAAATGATCCCCGATCATATATCATATGAGGAACAAATATGATTCAAAGATCAGCATATATATTGATTGATGATCATGTCTCATGGATCATGGTATGGAGATACCAAATCAATAATATGGACATGTGTTAGTGAACATATGTTGGATAGACCCGCCATGAGACAACTCGCAGAGATTCCATGTGTCATTAGTTGGTCTCAAGTAGTGTTTATGTAGAATCCTTAGACTTGAGATCATCATGGTTCCCAATATGCGTAGTAGCCTATTTTGGGACTACTAACCACTACTCCGTGGCGGGTAGTCATAAAAGTAGTCTTCGGGTTTGCTATGAAACATGTAGTGGGATGTGAATGATCAAGATAGAATTTGCCCCTCCTTATGGGAGAGATATCTCTGGCCCTCGATGTAATGGATTATGAAAGTGCATGGCCATGCCAATGTGATTGAGGAGTCAATCACAAGTTTATAATCTATCACGGAATCGAGAGAGTGATTGAGCTATTAAGAGGATGACACAGTCTCGCCTTGAGCTTAATCTATATCGTGAGGCAAAGGGATTCGTACATGAGAACATTACAGGTTCAGCCGATATGATCTTTTCGTATACTTTGGGGTTAATATGTCTTGCTAGAGGCCGCTATTAACAGGGTAACCGGAAAGGCGTTTCCGGGTCACGACCAAGTATACGTGAACCTCTGGTCGCACACTTAACGGGTTGGAACACTAATTCGAATGTGATTCGGATGTGGGCTCAATTCGGATAGAGATCCGGATAGACTCCTATTGGGCCTCGATCCACGAGGCCCAAGTGAGGAGGTCTATATATTTGGAGGCGGGGGCTGAGGATACACGCTCGTTCCTCACGAGCAAAACCCTAGCCGCCACCTCCCGAGCCAAACCCTAGCCGCTCGCGAGTCTTTGGTACACTCGCGATCGGCGTTCCAGCCCCGGACGTGTGGATACCGGTGGAGGCGCTGCTCGTTGCGGCGTTGATCGGCATCAACAAACTACGATTGGATCTGCTCGTGGTGTGGTTGATCGCGTGGAGGAGACGATCTGTCGGGACGATCGGCTACTTCCACTACTACCTCGACGCGCGTGGTTGGATCGGCTTCTCCAACTCTTCTTCACATTGCATGCGCGTCTAGTGGTAACGATCTATGATCCCTCCTTAGCATGATGTCCTGGTGTGCGCGGTAGAAATTTTTTTATTTTCTGCTATCGTAGCCTACGCGCGTTCCTTCAATTCTGTCCACAATGTTCATGAAGTTCTCAATGCCAATTCTGAGGTTTCTAATGCACACAAAATACATATTTAGAAAGCTAATGAAGTCTACTTTCCAACAAATCAAACGGCGCTTGATTTGAAGTCCAATTTCACAAACGGAGTCCAATTTGGGTGTTCTTGGACTTAGCCCCATACAATGGATAATGTGCCAGCCACGGAATCCTCATAATCACATCGTAAATTGGGAGAGAATCCGGTGGTAGTAGTTTAGATATTTCCTTTTTAGTTCATATTGGAGTTTGTTTCGACCTTAGGCCAGCTTGTGCATAAGTTTTAGTCAAGGGGCCTTAGCCCCATTGTAACTTAGGCTATGATATGATAAGTTTTTATACTTGTGAAATAAAGGAGAAAATCACCATAATGGTTGGTGGCGGCTAGATTGCGTGATTACAAGGTTTTCTCGTTTGGAGTTTGTTGAGTTGGTGCAAAGCAAGAATAGGAGATTCTTGAGATTGCCCATTGAATCTACAAGGTTCATCTCTTCTAATTCGTGTCTTCTTGCTGAATTCACGGTTTGGGGAGTTCGGCGGATTGCTTCTAGTGTGCGCCTTGCATACTAGTGCAAATTGCCCTTATCAATATTGTTTGTTGCATCAAGACAAGGAGAAGACTCTACCTAAGGATAAGGAACCTCACTGATCATACCGGGAAAGATCAGGCTATCCCTACGCATCAACTAATCCTTAGTTGGTCCGCATCAAGGAATGTCTGCAGTAGTCAGAAGCTACAGTGGTTGTAGGCTATAGTGGTCGGAAGCTATAGTGATCAAAACTACAGTGGTCAGAATCTATAGTGGTTGAAAGCTACAATGATCGAAAGCTACGGTGGTCAGAAGCTATAGTGGTAAAAAGCTATAGTGGTCGGAAGTTACAGTATACTTTAGCTTGCGTGTGTTTGATCCTGGTCAACGGCGGACGACGAGGGGCGCACGAGATAGAGGAAGACATGGGAAATGCGATGATGCAATGAGTCTTTACCAGAGAGGAGTGGAAGCGGTCAGCAACGGGGAAGAGTAGTGGTACAGCTCGGTCACCATTGGCGGCGGTGTTCTAATGGTGGGGAAGCCTGGTGAAGGGGTGGAGGTTGATTGCACGAATGAGGGGAAGATGACCGTGGCCTCGACGCGGGGCGAAAATGGTTGAGGTACTAGTAATTGCTCACCGGAGTAGCTCACCGACACGTGAATGAAGAGGGGACGATGCATAAAGTCCTCTGGTGCTGGGAAGAGAAATTGAGAGAGAGAGAGAGAGAGAGATGAGGGGCAGTGTGTGGAGAGGAAGCTCGGGAAGGGGATTTTATAGGTGGAGGGGATGGGCAAGGAGCTCGGGAGCTCACTGCAGTTAAGGCCATGGTAGTCGTGCACTAAAGGTAGTGATGACGAGGGTTTATGGTGAGAGAAACCGTCGAAATGAGTAGGGAAGTGATGAGGGCTTTCAATGGCAGCATTTGCCTTAGCCAATGGGAAGTAACGGTCGACATTAAAGCTCAGGGAAGGGGCAGTAATGCTGATGAAGGAAGGTGCAAAAAAGGAGGGGAGGAAAGAGATGACAGGCGGGCTCTACTAACCGGTGAGAGAAGAGAGGAGAGAGGGCGGACAAGTGGATGTCTGCCACGTGGCAAGAGAAGAGCATCTCGGCCATCGGCGTGGAATAAGTGGCAACATATGCACGAGATGAGACCGAGCAGCGATGGATGCCATATGGACCAGACACATGTCGGCCCAGAAGAGAGTTGGGTTTAAATTCCATTTTTAAATTTTTAGCTAGGGAACTTTAAAAACACTTAGAAAATAGCAAATAAATTCCAAGAATTCTAGAAAATTCACAAAATTACTATAAATATGGATCAAGAAAACTAAAATCAACTATTTTTGGCTTTGAGAAAATGGACAAATTAAGATTTCTTGCTCTAGGCTTTGGAATAAATTCAAGAAAAAATCCAAATAAAATACAACTAAAATTTTGGGATGTTATAATAACTATGACAAACCCAAACCATTGCTGCTTTCATTGTCACCAACTCCACTGGTCAATCTTCCACACAACGCTTGTTGCTACCTTGCCTTACGTCGACCAATCGAAAATCAGGCCCCTTCGAGTCCTAGTATCGAGGAAAGATAGACAAATACTAGCATGGAAGATAAATACAAAAGCACGGATGAGAAAATGGTTGCTGATTATCCGGTACACCAATGGATAAATGATTACAAGGGTGGATGAAAAATAGATGGACAATGGTGGAAAATATAGCGGAGATGGTGTTCTAGACATGGTGGCTCTCCCTTGATGTTTTCCTTCTTGTCTCTAATTTGTAGCTATGATTTGGCTCTTTATATAGTGGTCATCTAGGGTTTCAGCACTATAAGGGGTTTGGACTACCAGGAGGCTAAATACCACCTCAATCTGTTCACAAACATTTCTCTATTTGACGAGGCGAAGCTACCCATGCATGGTACAGTTGGGTGGTACTATCAGGCACGGCCATACCCCTAACCCATATTCTCTTCTGGAGAGTCAATTCATGGCAATCCAAGCCTAGTTTCCTTCCTCTTTATGATATCTTTCTGTTTTTGCTCCTGATAGTGTGTGATTCCTTTCTGATCCCGTGGATAATAACAATTAACACATATATTGTACATTTGGCAATTCATTAATGATTATCCAAGAAATTAAAGATAAAATCAGTGAAATACATATAATAAATGATTTAAGAACACAGACAGAGAGATATTGCCTTTTTTCACATCTGTAACTACATTCTCACATTTCTTTTTTGATCTCATGACGTTTTATGCGATCGGAAAACAAATGAGATCAGAAAGATAGGCGGATGACTTGACCATAAGGTCGGATGTTTCCGTGAGCAGTAAGCTGTGGATCTCCCCTTTTTGGGGGAAAGCGGGTGGGCCTTTTGGTGTGTTAATTCTTTCGACAAAAGGCAATGAAAAAGGCCATTGAATTAACCAAAAAAGCAGATATAAGGGGAGTAAAAGTAAAAATTGCAGGTCGTCTCGCAGGGAAAGAAATTGCACGTGCCGAATGCATCAAAAAGGGTAGACTTCCCCTCCAAACAATTCGCGCTCAAATTGATTATTGCTGCTATTCAATTCGAACTATCTATGGAGTATTAGGTGTAAAAATTTCATAGAAACATGATGTGCCATTTTGGGCGCATCAGTGACCCTTTAAAGAGTTATATATGACAAATAAATGGTCACTAAACATCTTTTGTGTTGTAGTGGTGAAAGCACAAGTGAATCAACTATTTCTTTTCTACGGTAAACTGAAAATATTACCCCCTTCATTCTATTTAAAATGAGTTATCGATTTTTCACGGTCTCAGTACGTGACTTCAACCATGGTTTTAATAACTTTATTTATTATAGTAGTATAAATTAATAAAATACAACATTATGGGAATACTTTTACCAAATGCTACTGAGTAATGTAAGTACTGCTATTGGTCTCAGAAAACAACAAATCTAGTAATATAATTTTCGTATGGGCAATGTAGATAGTTTTCAACATAGTTATTGTTAAATTTTAGAGAGTTTCACCACATGGATTTCTAAACATCACTTAAAACAGAATAGGACTAGCGTCCTATGTAGTCTGCTGTCATTTCTGGCCTAGTTTCATTATCCTATCCTCCTAATGTGGACGTCTGCGGTCTAGTTTTATCGCTGTCATTGGAGATGTGGACACATGCATAGAGCCTATCTGTGGCACACTGATAATATAATCCGTCCACAGGACCAAATTAAACGAAACAACTACTTAATTTGGGCTTATTTTTGGTGGGTTATGGCTGAAAAGTACTGTAGCTAGCTGAAAAAAATACTGTAGCTGACAGATGCTTATTTGGCATAATTAAATTTAAAAAAATTAAAAATATAAAAAATATGTTAGCTCATTACATATAATACAAACAAATACGGGAAAAAAAAGAACCGGTAAAAAAGCTCAACAAAAAGCCAAAAGTTCAGAAAAAGACAAAATTTATAAATAGTGAAAAATAAGCCGAAAGCTAAAAGCTGAATCCCAACTGCCAGATTCATCTTGTCAAACACTCACGTAGTTACTTTGTGCAATGCTCGTACTGGGCTTCCTTTTAATATTGGATCTGCCAAATGTGAAATCATAGTGAATTATTTCTAAATTTGGCACTATCCAAAAGTGCAGGTACCGAATTCGTCGTTATCTGTTGTTGGCGCTGACGCACTGGCGTTTAACACACATGATAAAATCAGATATTTTTTAGAGGAATACAATCAGATATTTTCGCGCTTGCCAAAACTAGATAGTATTCAATATATGGGACGATCAATGGACATATAAACAGTTGTCATTTTCTATTACGTCATGGATGCAGATTTAGTGCACTCAGTTCCATACATATAATTAAGTTGAACAATGTGGGGAAATGTTTCAAAAAATAGATTAAGTAGATTTATTAGATAGGCAGGTGTTAACGATAACATGCATTTTTTAAACCATGCAGGGATAATCCATCCAGTCCTCCACAACAATAAAACACTATCCTGAGCGCGCCAACATAAACTGAGAGGAGACTATCGTTTTGTTCCTAACAGTTTCTTGTTTTTGGTTTTTAAAAGTCGGCTTTTAAACGGAATGACTTTTTAAGGTGGTTTTTATATGTCATTTGTAGGAGTTATTGCATGAGCTACTTTAAATGGAGTGTCTTCTTCATGTGAGTATCCTTTACTCTTTCAATCTCTGTCGCAATCAACCAAAAGCCACAGTACTTTTGAATAAGGCCTATAATTAGATTCCCCGACAAATTTGTTGTTAACCTAGGGTGCACACTTCTCATATCAGAGTTCATATGTATCCTATTTTCATTCTCTCTCCGTTCAACCACGGAATAACAACTAAATTAAGCATGCGTATAAACCATAGTACACCACTACGTACTAGATACAGTAAATTTCATCACTTGCTTTAAGCCAATCCAACTCCATTGCCCATGCAAGAAGCGCACGGGTCACGACAATACAAGTATAGTCTTAACACGATAATATGATGTAGTAGTAGCCAGGGTTAAAACTTTCGTCTGAAATTTCGCGAAATGGATGAATATTTGTCCCCTTGGTACCCTCTGAAATAGATTTTATTTGGCTAAAATTTGACCGAATTTATTTCAATTTGAAATTTATTCAAATTTTGATTAAATTTCATCAAAAATTTGATTTTTTTGTTCGAATTTTCGAACGAAATGAACAAAATTTTGTTCATTTGTTTCTTTCACCGCTTTCCAAAACCTTTTCGCATCCGAAAGTTTTAACACTGATAGTAGCTAGTCGTAAGTGTAGTACCATTTATATCATCATTATTTATGTGTATAGCCGAAGCTTGCATTCTCATCTTCCTCACACAAGGATACTAATAGTAGTCCTAGGCTTGCTTAGGCACCGCCGGACTCCTGGCAGCCTGGTGGCTTGTAGGCGATGAAGTTGATCAGCTGCATCTGCCTGACGTTGTCGAAGCCGATGATGCGGACGAAGGCGTCCGGGTACACCTTCGTGACGGGTACACCCTCGTGACCTCCCCTAGCTCTTGTCAATTATTACAGATAATTTTTAGAAAAAAAAATTATGTGCGATATATCAAGTATTATAGATAGCTAATACCAAAAACTGTTTATGATATGTCATATATCACAGACGATTCTCGGATATAGCCGTTTGTGATACCTTAGATATCATAGACGGCTAATACTAAAATCGTATGTGATAGTTTTTGTTTTTTAGCTAGCCTTAGGAAATGTTAGTTATGCCATCTGAAAACAAGTAAACAGATCACATATATAGCACACGACAATCATTACACAGATCTCAACTACATGATGTACATTTGAATGAATTATTTGAATAAGCACAACTGAGTGATTACAATCGTATCAAATGTTTCAACATCTAATCATCGCCAGGGTAGAACACTCCAACCTTATTTATGACCTCCCCTATCAACAATTGGGAAAGCTTTCCATGAATTTCAGTGAGTTTGTCAAGATCTATTGCACTTTTGTCAAATTCCACGCGCTGTCACTAAAAGTAGTATTAAGTCATTAGCATATATATATATATATATATATATATATATATATATATATATATATATATATATATATATATATATATATATATATATATATATATATATATATATATATATATATATATATATATATATATATATATATATATATCATAAATAACAGGGGCACCATGGTGCCCAGGCTCTATGATTGAGACTTTCCATCCTAATATTATATATCATTGCACTTGCACGCATCTAAAAGCAATCCAAAGGCAGAGAGGCTTGGTGCCCGGGCACCATGTGACACCATGGTGCTCAGACTTCATGATTGAAACCTTCCATCTATGATTAAGACTTTCCATCCATGGTTAAGCCTTTCCATCCTCATATATTATATATTATATATCATTGCACTTGCACGCATCTAAAAGCAATCCAAAGGCAATGAGACCTAGTGCCCAGACACCATGGTGCCCCATTTCAGCGTCCTATATATATATTGATAATCACAAAATATATTTGTAGGTAGAAAAACCTTTGGATTATTCGTCTTAGCATCCATGATTTCCTCCATATGGTGGCAAACGTAGAAGCCACATATGCTGCCCTGTAGCTGCTGGTGGCACTATAAAAATAAAATTATATACATAGGTATTACCAGTTCTAGAGATATTATAACAACGTGTGATATAGGATTGTTGTGTTATAGTAGGTACCGAAAAATCGCGTCCTGTGTCGTAGTGTGGTGCTGGATATCTTATGTCTCCCTCTCTGGGCAATGTAAGCGCTGAACAACCTACGTGATTCTAAAAAGTTAGCCTTGACCGTTGCAAATGAAGGGAAGACTACAATAGAGTTATATATGGAGGAAATAAGTTTACCTGTCAATTGTTTGTTGCACATAGGTGAAGTTATGGTTGCTCTTAAGTAGAGAATCAAGATATATTATCTTGCTCCACTTTGGTATAATCATAATCAGAATCTAGTGACCTCTAGTCATGTATGTCACCATAGAGATTAATCCTAAGTTTATGTTGCGTATAAAGTTCAAATGAAACTTATGGCAACTAATGAATCACTTATCCTGGTTGAAGGGCACCATGATGTAGTCCTTGTCACCGTGAGCAAGCAATCTCTTCATTTTGTGACTTGGACGAAGGATCCGTTATCGTTAATGGATTGCTCAAAGACCAAGTGTGGGTCGAGAAAACCCACTGGTTCTAGTCGTCGTTGGACTTGTTGGATCATGGATTTATACATAAGCAATAAGTTATGACATTTATCAATATTATGTGAATGTAGAACTTGATTGTATAGTACACTTACAGTGTCCAGCATCGTAGAAATGAGGCATCGAGTTCATCGAGGTTGAATAGTAAGAACAAGTCTTCGAAGGTCACAATGAAGTAGCTCAAGTTGTCGAGGAAATGTGCCTCTGTGTACCTCACGGTGAATCCATTATGCCGGTTTGGCTTCATGTTAGACCACTGCATGTACCAAGTATGCAAAGTTTCACAAACCTGGGAGGCACTTAATCTTCTTCGATTCAGCCTTGGCGTCTCGCTTGCGATACATTTTCGGCATCACCTTCACGGAGCTGATGCGCTGGCCTTCTAAAGAGGAGCTTGAAGTGGAGTCATAGAGCGTTGTGTTTGATAGGCATAGTTATCTGGAGATCACGGCACGGAAGGATCCAGGGTGATGTCCCTCTTGGGCCACTAGACGAATGTGTGGACGGCTTCCCCTAGTGTCATGATTTCTATGTTTGAGGGCCTCTATAGTGGGATAGCCCTAAAAACATCATTAATCCAGTCCACTTGGCCCTTCATGAAACTGGTCCCTATATGGGCACATGCACCAACATTCCTAGTAGGCATGGATACGCCAACCCCTACCCAGCATCAACAGGAATGGAGTCAACAACCCTGATTTTAAGGATGCACGGCATGGCCTCCTACATAACAATACATAATAAGTTAAGGTATCCACCAGGTCTATCTATGTAGTATTCTAGAGATATACATTACGTGGATGTCATCGATAGGTAAGTGGGCATCGCTATGTTCAGAAAGTGGTGCGGACGCGTAGCTACTCCGACATTGAGAGGGACTGGGTACCGTAATAATGGGGGTGCTTCCAGCTAGTTGCTGACTTCTCCTAGTTCATTCCTCAATGCATCTATCTCTCTTTGAAGTGAGACAGTTATGTCCTCAAGTATTGCATCAAAGTCCCCTTTCATACATTCCTCGTGCTCGGCCTTGGATCTCTTCCTACTCCTATACACCTTAAAGTTATTTGGGAATCTGTGCCTCCAAGATATATAAACCCCTAGGCCTCGCGTGCGACCTGGGTGCTTCTTTTTTCCCAGGGCAGTGGATAGTATATCCCTCTTCCTGACTACTTGGAAGGAGCCTTCGAAAAATTCGGTAGTCAGTGTTTGCTGCAAGACGTAAACATGTTATTTTAGACCCCTTGAAATTATGGACCTATTAACGTCTAGGTAGTTTAACATATCTTACTAAGCATTGAGACACTTCCTCATCTACGAGGTTTCTAAAAGAGGTGACGTCTGAAGACATGGTTGATGACCTTGCTCTTAACTAGTTTCAGGTGCGCTAGTTTGTGATCCCGGCAAATGGTGAGAAGGCCTCCGATCGGATTGCAACCTCATCCTCCATTCTCCATTGCGGGATTTTATCTGCGTACCTAGGGATGCTGAGTCTAATGGGGGTGAGTGTTTCATGCCTAGAGAGCCTTGTGCGCCGCACTTTCCTGTTGAAATTCGGTCATCGTCTTCATCCGCACAAAGGCCTCCCATATTTCCAGCGACACGATAGGATACCTCGTGAAGGACGTGCGATCCTTGGTCATGTACTACATGACAAGCATGCTCTTGAAGCTCTTCTACACTTTCCCATCACAAGCAGCGCATGTCGTTGCACGAGTTTTTGGACCTCTGCTGGGATCTCAAATGAGTTTGAAATTTCCACCCACAACACTTTTCTCTCGTCTTCTATCAAACCTTTCTAGTTTGCTACGGTGATGGGGACCCATTGCCTTCCAATTATCCCAAGGTAGCCTGAAATGCTACAGTTGCTTTCTTCAGTTGCAGAGGGACCCCATCCGGAGAGACCTCCATGATGGTTATTCGGTCCACTGGCCTTTTAGATACTCCTCTGCCATACTTAGTTACCCTAGTTTTCAGAGCATCAGACCCATTAGGTGACATCAATGATGACAAAGACATTTCTCTTACAAGCAAAACTAATTACAGTGAGTTGTGAGCGTAAACATGGTATGTGGTTGATCTTACAATAAATAAGAACATCCGGCAATGTATATTATTGCTACATGGTCACTTTGCAATACTAATGTTGTGGTTACAGACCAAATAGAGAGAGAGATGGTAGTGGAGAGTGTAAAGAGTAATGACCTGGGTCTTCCCCATGGCCTGTATTCCATATATATATATACATGGGGAGTGCTTTTACAATTATACCCTTACATCTGAGTATTCCCTTCAGGGGCACTTATGTCATTACACATGGCCTATTCTGGGCTTTATAACCTTCTAGCAGGCATGCCGGGTTTAGGTGGGGACCACCCCTACAACAGGAGCCTCTCATGGTAAAGGGCTTCATAGGGCCGAAGCCATGTTGCCGAGTCCTTTGGCCCCCTCTGTCCCTGCGGCCTGTGAACTTCTCCGAACTTGCGGAGCTTTGATGTGCAGCGGTCCCGGGTCTGGGGCCGTAGCCGAAGCTGATGCGTGGGTTGCAGCTGAGGTAGACGCGCGAGCGCTCCGCCTCGAGCTGGCGCTTAGTCGAAGTAGACGCGTGCGCGCTCCGTCTCCTATCCTTCGAGTGGGTGGCAGCGAAGCTGGCGCCTAGTCAAAGTAGGCGCGCGCGCGCTCCGTCCTCCTGCTGTGGCGGGGTCGGGGTTGCCCGGGCCGAGTCGGAAGCGTTGCACCGGCATAGGTAGGCGTAGCGGGCCCCTGAGCTGCCGCACATGCGTTAAGTGATAGCGGACGCACTGCGACGCTCCTTCTTCTGGCCATCTATGTGGCGAAGCATGCTTGGTGCGGTGCGGGCCTTGAGGCGTCGTGGTCATTTAATGTGACGATGGATTTCCGGCGGTTGGACTTCCTTCGGTTGGACTCCTGTCGATTGGACTTCTGTCGGTTGGTTCCCCTGCTGATGGGGTATATATATGGCGCTGGTGCGGCGTTGTTCGTGCATGTCTTTGAGTAGAAGCTGCTCCCCTAAAATGGGCCCCTTCTGTGCATCAACATTCCCTAGCGACGCTGAGCGGCTTGAGGGATGTTGATGTACAGACGGAGGTCCATTTTCTTGGGAGCTTGGTTAGCGTCTGTTACGGGTAATCAGCCGCGCTTCCTGCCCTCGCGCTGCATTTCTGCATACGATGGCAAGGCTTGCCCTGTTCTTCTTAACAGACCTACCTTCAGTCGGGGTTCGTGATGGAGCCCGCCCGCATCACTTTGAAAAAATGTTGATGCACTGAAGGTGGCCTGTTAAGGAGAACAAGCCAAACTTTGTGCGACATGAGTGGGAGTTCGTGCCATGTGTGGGAGGTGCCAACAGGCGAGTTCGTGCGCGCGGGTCCGCTCCTCGAAGTCAATGTCCATACCGAAGCCGCGGCTGCGGCCAGGTTGGTGTGGCGATCGAGAGGACGGCCCCGTACGCGCACGTCATGCTCTCGTATGAAGATGGCAAGGTTTGACCTGTTATCGTAGACAGATATGCTTGAGTTCATCTGCATTCGCTGATTGTGCCAACTGGCGCTATTATCAGGGAATGTTGATGTACTGAAGCTTATCTGTCTATGAGAACCCGTCGAAACCTGCCGCACATCAGCCCTTGTGCTCCCAAAATACGGCAAACCCAGGTGCCTGGATACCTGCCGGTTTAGGTCGCGAGGTTGCCGTATGAGCTTTGAAGCCGGAGTGGCCGCGTGCACTGCCTCCCGGAGGCAGAGCTCTCGTCGAGGCTGTCGCCAATGTTGCTTGTCTCGTGGCGGCTTGCCGTTATATCCCGGCGCAGGACTGAGGCAGGTGGCAGAGTTTCTCAGCTAAAGTGGAGACTCGCCCGTATTACGCTGCCGAAGTCGACGCAGCATAGCTGTCAGCAAGTTGAAGTAGATGCGCGCGAGCCATCCCCTACCCTTCAAATGGGTGGCAGCGGAGCTGGCGCCTAGCCGGCGTAGCGCGCGCGCGCCGCCCCTACCTTCGAACGGTCGCAGCGAGCCGCGCCTGCCGGTGACAGCCGCGCGTCCCCTACCCTTGAACGGGTGGCGCGAGCGCGCCTAGCCGGCGCAGACGCGCGCGCTCCCCCTCTACCTTCGAGCGGTGGCGGCGGCGGCGCCAGCCGGAGACGCGCGCCCGCCCCTACCTTCAACGGGTGGCGGCGAGCCGCGCTAGCCGCGCGCCGCCCCTACCCTTCGAGCGGGTGGCGCGAGCCGGGCGCCAGCCGAGTAGACACGCACGCGCTCCGCCCCTACCCTTCGAACGGGTGGTAGCGGCCGCACTAGCCAGCCAGTAGCGCGGCGCGCGCCGTCCCCTACCTTCGAACGGGTGGCGCGAGCCGGCGCCTGGTTGAAGTAGACGCGTGCGCGCTTCGTCCCCTACCCTTGAACGGGTGGCGCGAGCCGGCGCCAGCCGGCGCAGCGCGCGCGCGTCCCCTTACCCGCCACGCGTGTGGTGATTGTGATCTCACGATGCGGCCATGCGCTGTAAAGGTTCCTGGAATCGCGCCGGTCCCCTGTTTTCCAGAGCTAGGTGGTCGTAACGTGCGAGTCGCCACGACGCGTGTAGGGCACGCGGCGGTTTGTAACTGGTGCGTGGCGGGATGTGAACGGTTGCGTGATCGCAGCTGCTCGCCTCTTCCCGAGGGAGGGGGGACACGGGGCGGGCGAGGATTCGCCTGGCCTCGTGTGCTCCAGCTATCTCGTGCGGGGGTTGGCATGCGGCGGGAGGCCACTGGAGCGTCGTGCTCTGACGGTCCTTACCGCTGTGGTCGCGCCCCTTCGTCTTGGGTTATGGGGGATTGTGCGGGACGGGCCTTTGTACGACTGCGGTCGCGCCCGGTATGCGGACCGTCGCGAAACTTCGGCATCAGGGTGAGGTGGCTTGAAATAGCCCTCGTAACCGTGCCCCCGTAGTTTTATACCCCCTTCTTGCTTGCATCGCCTTCCATGCCACGTAGTATTCTCGCCGCTATACTCCTCTCGCAAGAAGCGATGGCATCTGGTGGCAGGCGTGACCAGGCGACTAGTACCTCCAGCGTTCGTCGGTGGTCATCGAAACTGGAGGTGACGTACTCGCTTGGCGAACGCTACCCGGCGGCGGCAGACAAATGGTGGCTGGCGGCGGAGAAGGAGGGCGCGTTCTCCGGCGAGTTGGGCCCCTCGCTCGTGACTGAGAAGACAATCCAAGCACTACTGCGTGCGGGGAAGCTGTCCGAGCGCCAGGCGGTACGGTTGCCCGTCGCCGATGAGATGGAACCGCACCCCGAGAGGTCGGAGGCGCTCGTATTTGTCGCCTTCTTTGACGCGGGGCTCCGCATCCCGGCGGCGGCGATCGTGGGTGACGTCCGCGACCTTCGGCCGAGCTGGCACAATCGACTCGAACGCCGTGGCCCGGCTCGCGATGTCTGATTGGGCCTTGCGCTCGGGAGCGTGCTGGCCCAGTGCTTCGTTGTTCGCCTACCTGCACGAGGCACGGTGCAAGCCCAAGGAGCGGAAGGACGGGACGCTGTCGAGCTTCGGCAGCGTCACCTTTATTCTTTGGTCAACCTCCAGCAAGCTCTTCCCTGCGAATTCCACTCGCGGAAAGTGGGAGTCTCACTGGATGAAGCGGTGGTTCTACCACCGTGTGGAGAGCGGGAGCGGCCTCGAGTGCACGGGCCGGCCGATCGCGTTCAAGACCTCGCCTGGTCGGACACTCGATAACGAGGACAGGCGGAGGGCCCAGCGGCTCGTAGGCGTGGCGCCGCTTTAACATGTGCGACCTCACCGAAGAGTACGTGATGTACGGCGTGGTGCCGCTCGCCCGTGACTGGCGCCTTGCCGCCAAGAAGCGTCGAGACGACAATGTTTTGCCGTGGGTCTGCTCGCTGCTGGCACCCTCCAGTCTTTGTAAGTCTCGACCGTATCTCCCCTTTGTTCACACGAAATGCGTTACATGTTGGTCTTATCCCCTGCTTTGCTTTAGGAATTCGCTTGGAGGATGCGGAGCAAGCCGCGCGCATATTCCTGGTGCCGTATACCGGTAGGGAGCATGAGCAGCGTGCGTCCGCTACCGCCGAGGCGGGGCTGTGGCGAATAAACCGCGTGTGCGAGGCCCTGGACCTTGCCGTGCTGGACCGTGCTGCTCCGGACGATGGCGCACCGAGGAGGAAGGCGCCGTCTCGCAAGAGGGGCCGAGGTGGAGCGTCTGCCGTGCTTAGTGCGGCAGCTGCCGCTGCTGCTGCTAGCGCTCCCGAGGGCGCGACAGATGCGGAGTCGGATTCGGTGAAGTATGCCGACTCGGGCTTGGATGGCGCGGACACCGGGGGCGAAGGATCTTCGGCGGGTGGCCTGGACGGTGGGCTTGCCACGATCAGTTGGAGAGGGGAAGTCTCATCACCCGCCGCGGTCGCCTAGACAGAATCCGTGCAGACCGGTGGTGCTGAGGTGGAGCCTTCGACCGTGGCCGCTACGGTGCCGGAGACGCCCTCCGTGGGGGTGCACGGAGCTGTGCCTTCACCGACAGCAGCGGCGGAAACCGAGGTGCCCCCCGCAGAAGCTGCCACGGCGGGATCTTCGCCCCCGGGCGCTGCAGCCGCGGGGACCTCTCCGGCAGCAGCTGCTGGGGCGGCGTCGTCGCCGCTTGCCCCGGCTAAGCGGCCGTGTTTGCGGCCGGAGCTCCTCCGGACGACGAGGGGATTCGTCGTGGCGACGGGCATCGGGAGCTTGTGGGACTCGGATGCACATGCCGAAGTCCCCCGTGGTGGCCGCCCCCTCTGCCCCCCAGGCCACGCCGTCCGCCACGCAGGAACGGTCGGAGCCGGCCCCGAACGCGGAGGCTTCTGTTTCTTGTGGGACCACGCCTTCCGCAGGGACTTGTGCCGCCGCTCCCCCGCCTGGGACTAGGGGGGCGGGCCCCCGAAGCCCTCCTTCCGCTACTAAAGGTAAGGTGGCTTAGCTTACTCCGGTGTATCCTTCGTTGTGCCTTGCGGTGCTCACCTGCGTCCCTGACGGCAGCGTCACTTATTCCGGAGGAGCAGCCCTCGGCGGGACATGGGACCGCCGTGCACGCGAGCCCAGTGGACTTCGTGTCTCCCCCGGAGACGCTGAGGGCGTGGCGCGGGATTGTGGATGACGCGGCTGCCAGCGTCGGCCAGCAAGTGCTGCAAACCTATGAGGCGAGGCGTCTCGGGGACGCCTTTGAGGTGTCGGGGGTGAGGGTAAGTACTCATACGACAACGCCTGGGCCTGCTGAGCTTGCTAAGCCTTTCTGTTCTGTAGACACTTGTGCTAGGGCAGGCCTTGCAAACGGCCTATACTCGTGCCCAAAGGGCGCTTGAGGATAGGCTACGAGCCGCCGAGGAGGAGCTACGCGAGGCTTCGGGAGCCCGTTCTGCCCAGGATGCCCGCATCCGCCAGCTGGAGGCAGAGTGCGCCGAAGCGAAGGCGCACGCCGAGGGACTTGCCGCGTCGGCGCAGGAGTCGGCCGCGGAGGCTACGCAGCAGGAGTTTGCGGCGGAGCGGGATGGCCTTCTGCAACAGGTCGCCTCGCTAGAGAAGGAAAAAGGCGAACTCGCCTTGACTCTAGCGGAGCGTGACCGGACGCTTGGCGAGGCTTCGGTAGTTGCATGGGATGCCATGCAAGCACTGGAAAGCCATCTTCAAGGGCTTGTGGCCAAAGTGCCGGACCACGCCTTCGGCCCGGAGGAGCTGTCGTGGACCCTTCGCTGGATCAAAGATGCCGTCGACGCTGCGCGTGGCGCCGCGACGACCTTCGGCAACCACTGTGCCTACATGGCGTCTTGCATGGTGTGCGCGCTCCTACGGCACCGTGGCTACATGCACATCGTCGGGCTGGAGGACCCCCAGCTGGAGATGCCCGGTGGGGCTGGAGTAATGTCCGGTGCCGTCCGCGCCGTTCATCGCGCCATCAAGCACTTCTACGAGCGGATCTGGGACTATGCCGGGGTGGCCGCCACGTAGGTCGAGCTCCGGAAGTCCCTTTACGGGGAGGGGAGCCTTGGCTAATTTCTGGACGAGGTCCCCCGACGCGACGAAGGTGACGCTGGGGCCTCCGAAGGCGCCGAGGACTCGCAGGTGCGACGTCGAGGTGGCTAGGTGTAGGCGTGCATTGTAATGTCTGCCCCTTTTTTGTGAATAAAGTGCGCACTTGTTCTACGAACGGACTATTTGACCTATGCCCCGGGCAGCTTCCTTGCTGGGGACGACTGCTTGCGTCCGATCTCGCAACCCGGCGGTGCCTTCGACGCTGGCAAAGGGCCGAGGAGTCGCTGAACTTTTGGGCAGGCCGATCCTCTTCGGGCGAGGTCCCGGCCTTAGCGCGCGTTAAAGACGAGCCCGCCGAATAATGGCTTAGAGTGGCAGACATGCTGGCGGGCCTTTGTACTTGTAAGATTTTCTTGATGTATACATCTGCTGACAATTAGGATATGCGCTGCGCGCTGTGCTTCGGGCGATCATGCTGTGTTGGGGCGAAGTCTCCACCTTCGAAGTATGCCGTTGACAGTAGTTGTGCGGGGGCCCCGCCTGCCTAGCCGAAGTGGGCGCGCGAGCACTCCCGGGGCCTTGTTCCTTGGCGGAGGCGAACCTCGACGCTATGATTTGTTTAGAGTCCATAGACTGGCGCGTGCGGAGGCGGACCTCGACGCTACGACTTGTTTAGAGTCCGTAGACTGGGGCGTGCGGAGGCGAACCTCGACGCTGCGACTTGTTTAGAGTCCGTAGACTGGCGCGTGCGGAGGCGGACCTCGATGCTACGACTTGTTTAGAGTCCGTAGACTGGCGCGTGCGGAGGCAGACCTCCACACTACTACTTGTTTAAAGTCTCGTGGACTGGCGCGCGCGAAGGCGGACCTCCGGCCCCCTGCCCCGAGGTGGGGGTAGCCTCTGGTGTACCCTATACCCCGCGCGCTACGCCGGTATTTCTTGAAGCTCTGGGAGTTGGTTTCCACAGTACGCCTTGCGTACACGTCCCGTGGTGTGCGAAGGGGAGCCTCGACGCGCTGGGGAGGTGCGCGATTGACAGCCACGCAAGATTCGCGCCGCGTTTGCGCTTTGCCAAGCGTGTAGGAACAACATTGGCATCTTAGTTACACTCCACAGAGTGCGTGGGATCGGCGTCCAGGTCTTATTTATACTCCGCAGAGTGCGTGGGGTCAACATCCACGTCGTATTTATACTCCGGAGAGTACGCACAGGGACGAAGTCCCTGGCGTGCGCAGGGTTCGCGTCTTGTTTATACTCAGTAGAGTGCGCAGGGAGAGCATCCGCGTCTTATTTATACTCCGCAGAGTGCATGGGGTCAACATCCACGTCGTATTTATACTCTGGAGAGTACGCACAGGGACGAAGTCCCTGGCGTGCGTGGGGTTCGCGTCTTATTTATACTCAGTAGAGTGCACAGGGAGAGCATCCGCGTCTTATTTATACTCCGCAGAGTGCGTGCAGAGTCGTCCCCCCACACATCTTTGTTTATACTCATGCCCGTGTCTTTGACGGAGAGTGCACACGCGAACGTGCATCTTCGTTTATACTCATACCCGTGTCTTTGACGGAGAGTGCACACGCGAACGTGCGTCTTTGGTTTATACTCATACCTGTACCCCTGGCTACGGAGAGTGCACACGCGAACGTGCGTCTTTGGTTTATACTCATACCTGTACCCCTGGCTACGGAGAGTGCACACGCGAACGTGCGTCTTTGGTTTATACTCATACCCGTACCCCTGGCTATGGAGAGTGCACACGCGAACGTGCGTCTTTGGTTTATACTCATACCCGTACCCCTGGCTACGGAGAGTGCACACGCGAACGTGCGTCTTTGGTTTATACTCCGGGAGCGCGCGCGTAGGCGAGGCCCCCACGCACCCTCGCCGCGTATTACATTCTCGTTTGCGCGGGGGAGCGATTACATAGGTCGGAGGTACTAACCACTTGTCTTTGTCGCGGCCGAAGCCTCTAGTAGCTGCGCTATCTGTCGGGCTTGCCGAGCCGCCGACGGATGACGCCGTGGGTTTCCGCGCTACGGTGCCGACTCTACACGTGCCGTTGAGCATCGCGGCGGGGGTATCTGGTGCCGTGCTCGATGCGCCGAGCCATATCCTGGTTGCCACGGATGGTAATGATGGCCCGCGGCCCCGGGATCTTCATGCATAAGTAGTCGTGGTGTGGCACTGCTCCGAAGGAGTTGATGATTGGACGCCCCAATATGGCGTTGTAGGGGTATAGGAGATCAACCACGTCGAATGTGGCATCTTCGACCCTTACATTGTTGTCGTGGTCGAAGGAGACTTGAAGGCATATTTGGCCGAGCGCCCGTAGGGGCTGTCCTCTGAAGCCTTGCAGCGGGATTCCCGGTGGGCCGAGGCGGCTTCGGGGGATCCCCATCTGGTCGAAGGCTGTGGCGAACAGGATGTTCGCGGAGCTGCCGCGTCAACTAGGGCGCGCCCCACGTCGCACCCCGCTATCACCACCTGGACGACCAGGGGGTCCTGGTGAGGAAGATCCACGCCGTGGGCATCGGCGGGCGTGAACGTGATCTCGTGCTGTGCCCACTCCGTCGATGCCTGCGCGGGTATGCCGCTACGTGGTGGAGACTCCGTACGTAGGCCTTCTGCTGTCGTGCTGAGGTGAACTCCAGCGAGGAGCCTCCGGAGATGACATTAATAACCCTGCGGTGGGCTGTCTCCGGAGCCTGCAGCTGTAAGAGGCCCTCCCGAGGCTGCTTCACGTGAGCCTGGATCCGCAGCTGGCCCTCGTGGGACTACGTCCCTTGTGCCTGGATCTGCATGGGGACTTCGTATGGGTGCTGGACATGGGCCACCACGGGCGGGCGTGCCTCCGGGTTCCTATCCCTGGCGACACTTTGGCGGAGCGCCGCGATGGAGACGCATGCATGCATGTTGTGGGTGCCACGACCGTGGACCTCGCACCACAACCCCTGGTGCTGGTCCTCGTAATCCCCACGGCCTCTATCATCGTGACCCCGGCCACGGCCGCGTCCTCGACCTCGGCGCCGCTGGCCGCCACGACTAGCGGGAGCGTTTTCTTCGGAACCGCCTTCGATATCGAAGACCTGCTGGCCTCGCCGCGACTTCTGCTGACTGCGCTTGGGCCTATCGGATGGCTCCCTGTGCGGGGCGTCCTTGCGCTCGGGCGCGTCCTTCAACGACTCTTGCTTACGCTTTCCCTTCGCAGAGCCGTCCTTCGGCGGGTCTTCGGTTTTCGCCAAGCCATCGGCCTGGTTAGTGTCGTAGTCGTCACCTTGTCTTCGCCGTGCGTCCTCTTCCGCCCTGGCGTATTTCTCCATTTTGTCAAAGAGCTTCATCATTGTCTTGATCGGTTTCCTTGCGTTGTACTCAGCCATGGGGCCCGGGCGGAGGCCCTGTATGGCTGCATTGACAACGGTGGTTTTGTTAACATCCTTGACTTGGCATCGTATCTTTGCAAAGCGCTTGAAGTAGTCTCGGAGCTTCTCCGAAGGTTTCTACTTCACGGCAAAGAGCTGGTCCGCGTCGACTTGCTCAACATAATTTCCTTGAAAGTTGTTGTGAAGGCGGTCGCGGAGCTGCTCCCACGCGTAGATGGAGTTTGGCTCTATGGTAAAAAAACCAAGAAAGCGCCACTCCTTGCAGCGCGAGGGGGAGTCCCTTCGCCTTTGTGGTGTCATCTCCGCCCGCGGCCTCGATTGCGGTTTCGTACACGCGCATGAACTCGCGGGGGTCCGTGTCGCCTTTGTAGGGCTCGATGACACTGGGGAATTTGAAGTCTTCGGGCCACGCCGCCTGCTGTAGTCCTGCCGAAAGCGGGGACTTTGGATCGACGCGTCGCAGCGGACGCAGCTGGATGTGGGGGCGTCGCGGCTGTCCGCCCTTTCTGGCGTGGGTTCTGGCGCGACCACTGGCACGGCCTGCTGGCTTCGAGCCTCTTGCATGCTGACCTTCAAAGAAACAGCTATAACTTTTTACGAGCTCTGTTTTCGATATTTTTGTACTTGTTTCGAAGCTAACGAAGTGTTTGATCCGAAAATCCATAAGAACAGCTCTAATTCATTCGCAAGGCTCCGAAAAATAGTGCATCTCCAAAAAATGTTGTTTAGGCCTTCAAAACGGCCTTCGAAGTTTTCAGACTGCTCGACCACATTGACGTTCATGAGTGAGCTCCTTCTCATACCTAAGTATGCACAACACACTAGAATTAGGTAGTAGCAAATTCTTATCAAAATTATACTCTTTAAAGAACAAATTCACCTATTGTTGGAGCTTCTTTGCTCGTGCTCGCGTAATCGACCCTGTTGGTTCAATTGGAGGAGTTGGAGCTTCTTGCACAGAGTGGACGAACTAGGACTAGCAGGGGTGTCCTCATCATAGTTCATAGACAGTTATTAACACAAACTGTCTGTGATAATTTTGTATTACAGATAGTTTGTGGTTCGACATGTCTGGGATACACCGCGTTATTAATTAATAGCAAGCCAGACCGGTCCCGATAGATCTATCTTTATTGCGTTGCATTGAAGGAGGTGACCGGCTATGGGAAGCATTCTGATTGTAAATCTAGCTGCTTGTAGATCGATTTGTTTTAGCTTGGTGATTAGAGGTTAGTATTCGTTTCTAATTTATATGCCTTGTAATAAAGAGAGATGATAGCTAGATTTAGATCTAGCTTAATTGGTAGTTCACAGCAATCTAAGAATAGGTCAGTACTCCTAGTTTACTTCAACATATTAATTCTTACTTAGTATATATTGCTTCATAGATAGTACGTAGCTAGCTAGCTATAGTAGCATTAATAATCCAATTTAACAGTAATTTGTTACATGCGTAGTGTAGATGGACCGAAGCTGGATATACGTTGAGAACTGTGTGAGTGAAGAGTACATTAATGGTGTGTCTGCTTTTAGAAGAGCGGTCGAGCAGGATATGTTGAAAAAGGGGAATGGAATATATGTACTATCCATGCATTGATTATGACAATCTAAAGATGGTTACTAACCCAGCACAGATCAAAGCTCACTTGATTCGAAGAGGTTTCAAAAAGGGGTATGCATGTTGGACCAATCACGGTGAAGAGAAGATTATACAGGAAGGTGTCGAGGAAGACAGTGATATGCTAGTTGTGGACTATGCTTTCGATAAGGATAGGTCGTATGATAAAAATCTGGATCAGATTCTACATGATGTAGAAGGAAACTATTGTGAGAGATAATTTGGTAAATTCGGGGGCTTAATGGAGGACCTGGAGAAACCTTTGTAATTGGGCTGCAAAGTAAAACACAAGGTTGTCATATGTTCTTAAACTACTAAAATTGAAGGTAAGTAATGGTTGGTCCAACAAGAGTTTCACAGCATTGTAAGGTCTCTAATGAACATCCTTCCAAAGTTATTTCACTACTACAAAATGGGTCATCATAGACAGTTCGAAACTGCCATTATAGATGATTTTTTGAACCATCTAAATTTCTGCGTCAGTGATAATCAAAGGTTATCACAGACAATTTCTGATTCATCTGTGATAAATACAACACAAACAGTTTGTAACTAAAACTGTCTGTGAAGAACACTATCACAGACAGCTTGAACCAAAAACCATATATGATACTCACACATCACAGACGGTTCTAGCTACCAACCATATGTGATGAGTGAGTATCATAGACGGTTAGTAGATAGAACCATCTGTGATGTGCGAGCATCATAGATGGTTTTTGGTTCAATCCGTTTGTGATAATCCTTAATAGATGTTTTATAGCACAAAACTGTCTGTGATAGTTCATATCTAAATTTTTCTATTTTTTGGCTAGCATCAGGAAATGTTAACTATGCCATCTGAAAACAAACAAATACAACAACACATTCCATTTCCATTAAAATTAAAATCCACCATTACAACATTATAACATCACAACATAACGAGTAGGTTACCTATAGCACTGCATATACAAGAGGACACTTACAATTTTACAAATATGAGCTTCACGGTTACAAATTCAAAAAGATACTACTTACACTACAAGAAATTTCAGGCTAATACAAGTTACACTTACACATCCTTCATTAAACTATAATCTAAAACAAGTGTTGTGGGAAAATTTTCAAGTAGCAGAAACAAAATAGCAACGAACACCACTTTTATCTTCTATGCCAAAATCAATAATTTCTAGGCCAGTGACTTTGGAATAGTGCAGATTTGCCATTGCTTTCTTCCTTTTCATCTTACTTCAAGCGAAATTTCAGTTGCCCTTGTCGAACCCCTTCTCACCCTTACTACACAGAAACGAATTGGAGTAGTACTGGAAGTGTTGGTTCTTCAAGTAGGGAGAGGGGGGTTAATAACGGCCGAGAGGTGGGGAGGAGACTGGTGCCTGCCGCTCGATGCGGAGAGAATGGATGGGTGACATCGGAATCTTGGGGGATATGCCACGGATCTGTGATGTGGCGGGGCATCACAGACAGTTTAGATTACAAACCATCTATGATAGAGACATCACAGATGGTTCGTAACAAAAACTGACTATGATACGGAAGATATCAAAGACGGTTCTTATTAAAAATCTTCAGTGATAATGGCCAAATGGTAGATCACAAAGACATTATATCGGTACAATGTAAATAACTTGTCTCAAAAGATAAAATAGTAAAGTTTTACATGGCTTATATATGCCTGTTTGAAATGTTTCGACGAGATCTACAACTTTGCACTTGAGGCAAAACCCAAATTCTAAAAGGAAGACCATGAAAAGGGCAAAAACAAAAACTGAAAACTTGCGATGCAAATTTAGAGCCAAAGATGGATTATTTTGGGGTCTTAGAGAGCGACTGGCAAAAGCCCATCATTGTTTTGGAACGGGATCATTGTTAGCTTTCCAATAAGTACAAGAATGTAAAAAATGGACACAGTATGCAAAAGTGAGAGACCATGTCGTCGTGATCCCATGTTTGTGATGAGTAATTGACAAGTGATTTGGATAGCTTGAGTTTGATGTGAGTGGTTCGAGCCGAGTTGTCGCGTGATGCGGGTTGGTTTCGGTCGGACCTGGTCAAACCTAGTCAATCGTGTTTAGGATGGGTATTCCTTTGATTCGACAGGTTTGGGCTTTATTATGCCATTTTTGCTTACATGTATCGAGCGGTGCTATTTGATGTGTTTCTTGTCTGTGCTGGCTGCAGGACATCAAGGCAGAGTCATGGCGAGACACGGTGGACCGGACTAGGCGCAGGTGGCGCTGAGGTCAGAACGGTCGGGAGGTGTCAAAGATGGCGAGGGCTCGAGATGGCTGCGAGGCTTGCAAGGCAAGAAAGGAGGAAGCTTCCTGGAAGGTGCGCGAGGGGTGTTTCGGTAAAAATGCAAAGCTGCACTAAAGGAAGCGGGTTTGGATAAAGCATCGAGTAGGTGGTGACCTAATGGGTAAAGCATGTGCAAACCCATTAGTGGGAGGCTATAAAAGGAGAGGGAGAGGTTGTGCTGAAATTGAGAGAGTGGGGGTAAGAGTTAGGGTTTTATTTGGTTCTCTCCTTGCATGGAAAATGAGAGGGTTTTAGTGCATTGGCTCTCCATGTGTGTGTTTTAGAGAGATAGATTGTGAGAGATGGTGTGAGTTGATTGTGTAATCATTCCTCTCAAATATAATCATTCATCTCTCTTCGTTTCAATCGAAGAATTTCTGCATTTGAGATGTCTTGAGTAGCTTTACCTTTTCATTTCCTTTCTTTGATTGTGCCTCTGTCTCTTGCTCCTCTCGGAAGCATTTGTTCTTTGTAAATTTCAGCTAGTAACGTCTCTCAAGCTGCTGAATTTTTGCTTCATCCGAGCCATCAAAACTAATTTATGTACTTGCTCAATCCCTGCTGTTGGCAAGAGGGCTCTCGGCTGGCTATTGGCTGCTTCATTTGCTTTTATTTTCAGTCCTTAGTCTTCAAGATTGTTCTTGGTGCAGTGCTGCAGATTTCTGTCCTTTTTCTTTGCTCTTTGCGTGCTTATCTTTTGCCTTCCGATTGGCTTTCAGTTTTGGCAGCAAAGACACCTTATTGCTGCTGTTTTCTCAGCCTTTTTTGTCTCCAGTTTGGTCTGAAAATCAGCATTATACTGCGGCAGTTTTCAGCTTTTTGTTCCCTCTTTTCAGTCCTCTCCCTGTCTTCTTTTCTTTGCAACAAGTGCTGTTTTCGGATGAATGCTTAGTGTGCTGTTTTCAGTTTGCATTGCCAGCAATTTTCAGACTGCAGCTTTATTCTTTTTAGTTGTGCATTCGGTTGGTTGTGCTCAGCTGCAGCTCTAGTAGTCTCTGTTCCTTGTACTCGGACAAGAAAATTGTATTGGCCTGACTGTATTTTTTAGTGAGTATTTCTTGTAGAGGTCAAGGCTAGTATTCACAAACCTCGGAAAGATTGAACTCTTCAGTTTTTTGGCTAAGTCAGTTAAATCTTTTGAGCCATTCCTTTTTAGCCAAGTTTGTGTCAGCCAATCCTTACTGTAGACTTTTGTCGGTCTGTTGGTTGATTTTCAAGAGTGCATGAATAATCCTTTTCATAGCTTTTATAGCTATCGGAAAGCAGAGATTTTTGCTATTTCTTTGAGGGGCGATTTTTAAAGGCACCATTCACCCTCCCCTCTGTTGCCATGTCCGATCCAACAAAAAGTTATGCCCGTTTTACTAAAGGTTTCTCATAACGGAATCCTACTCGGACTCACGCGGGAGATTATGAATTTTTGGGGGATTGCGCGGCGGGAAACATATCACAGACGATTTGTAATACAAACCATCTGTCATAACTTCATTATCGTAGATGATTTTTAATACAAATCATCTGTGAAGTATCATAAATGGTTTAAATAAATAACAGTCTGTGCTATCTGCCATTATCACAAACAGTTTTTATCGATAACCGTATGTCACTACAGGACAGACCAATATAAACGGCACATATATTTGCCTTTGTATCTAAGTAAGTGCCTTGGAATGCTTTTGGAGGGCACATATTATGTGTTGGGAAAAATCGTGTCGCGGAAAGTAAAACACGGCACATAGATAACCATGACAGTTATATGTGCCTTTATTGCCTACGAAAGCCGGCACATGCTATGTGCCGCGATGACAATTCAAGGCACATATATGTGCCCCTGTATGCAATGATTGCCGGCACATGATTTATGCCATGATACTTTTTAGTGGCACATATTATGTGCCATAGTTAATCTTTTCGCAGCTAATAATATGTGCCATGCATCACTTGCCGGCACATGTTTTTGCCATCATCGTGCTATAGGAGGAGTCCAATAGAAGCAACCTTGAATGCACAAGCTAATACAAAAGAAAAGTTGACTTCAATCATGTTCACGAAGTGCAGTACAAGAGGAGCAAATTATCTTTAATAAGATCGATTAATTCATACATGAAACGTACTGCCATGTGCATACACATGGGATAGGCCACAACATAATCCAAATATATATCCATTGTTCACCTATCCATTCAACACATAGATGAGTAGCAAAATAAAATGGCATATCCTCATGCATACAATACATAACTTAGAAGTTCAACAAAAGCCTTTATAACAATTGTGTCATGTTATCATGTCTTCATGAAAAAGCCCTTGGCACATTTGCAAATAAATCACATCTACTCCACCTTCCTCTTCAGCAAAAGTGTGCATTATTACACATCGCTCCATCTAATCACCGTGATAACTGGATGAAGAGTGCAAGTCAAGGTTATTTGATACAATATAGTTAATTGCAACTAATTTATCAAAATGTTCAGCTAGCGTAGAACTATACAGCTATATACTTATCATTATTCTTATTAAGATTAAATTGAGTAACATGAGCTTATAAGTAGCTCCATAGCATAACTAACTGAGAAACTTAGATGGGCACAAGTAGTTATTAATACCTCTTCCACACTTGGGTATATTAAGAGTCGATCCATCTGGTTGCACAACCTATAATATAATAAATGGGATCAGTCGTTATTATTTGGCATATCCTATACCTTTAATTACTGAAACAGATTTCATACATTTTGATTTGGCCACAAAATGCACCGACCAACTGTAGTGCCCAACTTAGTAGGTTGCCCTTGGACTCTAGGTAGCAATATATTCTTATCAAGAACAACATCAACTAAGATCTCATAAAAATCCCCCAAGGGTAGACCATCTGCATATGCAACAGTTTTATCTGTGCATCTAAGTCTTCCATGTGCCACAATTTTATTTTCAGTAAGTGAAAGTAGAGCAACTTCCTTAGCACCCTACAACAGGAAATGTAAATATATAAGCACTATTCTCCAACATATAAGACCAAATTTGCATATATACTTTACACAGAAAGTATTATCTCTCATCTTTCCAAGACAATTATGAAGGGTACTAAGTCATTTTCTTTCATACATTTCTCAATTTCACTGTCACTTGAATCTGACAATATATGATCTAGCAATAGCAACTGATTGATTTAAGAGTGAAATGCATGAGAAGTTTACTGTATCAATAGTAACAAGATCCATCGTACTGTGAAAGACATTCAGAAACAAAAGCATATACCACTTGCTACAAAGAAACAGATATACGGTACATATAATAATTTCTCTGCAATTTAGCTGACAAAATATTCCTCAGTAGACTCTTTGCTGCTTCCAGGCAATGTTTTTCCCCCACATTCTACTCAAGGATGATGACAGGAAGTAGAATAATGAATAGACTAGCTGCATGCATGGCACAACTGTTTATAGGGCCTAAATTCTTTCAGATCACAACTGTTACTGAAGTGAATTGAGTTACTCGTTGGAATATCTACAGTTACTCATTGTGCTGTTGGCTCCAAACTTGTCAGCACTTTCTTCCGGCTGTATGCATGTGTGTGGATATGAAACCATGAGCTCTCTCTCTGTACAACAAAATGCTCAATCTATTTGTTACTTTGTAGTTTTTGAATCCCATGTAGAAGGTTTCTGTATTGTTCTCTCTTTTTTTAGAACAGGCTTTATATTATTCTGAAGATGCATTTGATATATTGTGTGTAATGAGAACATATTAGAAACTTGAACCGCATTATGTTCTGTTATTGCTTTAGAAATTTTTGTAGTCATTTTTCATATGTTTGATCAGTATGCCATTGAATAAGGGGATCCTTATTCACCCGACGTCTATTTCTTAGAGGGGATCCTTATTGACCCGATTGCATGGTGCTCAGCCTGGCTCATGAATGCAGAATCTCTCTTTTGCATGTTGAGCGTACGAGTGAGCTAGACCCAGCTAATGACATGATTATTATTAAGTGGTTAGCATGCAATAAGGTGCTTTAACATGAATTAATGTGGGCAAAGTGTTATTAATGTAGAATAAACACTATTAAAGTGGAATAAATCATATCATTAGCTTTGGTAACTTTATACACAAGACATTTTCTACTTGCATCGCTCATACAGTTAACCAAACATCATCTCCTGTTAGCGTATATGACTTGTGCATCCAACCAAGATAACCCTTTGTTTGCCTGAGCTTTGCCTGTATTGACCAAATGAAGTAATGCACTGTTTTTTTTTGAAAAAAAAGAATGATGAAGTGATGAACTGCTTTTAAAATGACAATTTCTATAAGTTCTACTAGATTTTAAGCTCTACAACTTACCACAAAAACAAAACTGCAGTAAAATAATATTGCAAAATAATCCAAGTGTAATAACAGTACTAACAGTAAGCTAATCCAAGTGTAATAACAGTACTAACAGTATCCTGCTCTGACTCACTATCACTGGTACAATTCATATTTGGAGCTTCATTATCGAAAAACCCAAGTCCTTCCCTGAGCATATTATCTATTTTGTCACCTTGATTGTTTTGCACCTCCGAATCTACACAGCTAGTATCTTCAGTTGACCAATTCTCACCATGAGATATCCATCTAGTATATCCTAGCATAAACCCATTACAAACCAAGTGATCATAAATTGTGCTTTCTTCTAACCAGTAGAAATTTGCACATTCGTTACAGGGGCAACGAATTGTTTCTCCTTTTGCAGACTTAGCGAATGCAAACCTTAAAAATGCTTTCACTCCATTTTGGTACTCAATTGTGTACCTATGGTGTACAGTTTAAATTATTAGGCCCTTTCAACAAAAATTGTGCAATTTTATTATACTGATTTAAGGCCGAATTACCTAGGTAGCTGCATCCATCCTTTGTCCATGATTGTGCTAGACAAAAGTATTATTCCAAAATAATCTGTTAGCCTCAACAAGTCAGAAAACAATTTAGAATTGCTATTGATACAGGTTAAAACTATATGTTCTAGAGCTGTCCCTTACCATCTGTTACATGTAATATATGGGTTAAAATAGTCCAATACAGTTGAGAAGACATATACAGCAAGCAACATGAAATAGGAATTGGCTATGCCAACATGATATGCTGACAGCGACAACAGATAACCTGATGCCCACATGAAACAAGGTCTGACTACCACACACCCATAAACATCTCAACAGTAAAATCTCAATCCCCATGGGCATATTAGAAAAGATCAGATTGATACAGATTTAATCTGAATTTATAACAGTAAACTCAAAAATTGGAACACATGAACAGAAAGATAATTAGCATGCACCAAACATATATGAGCAATGAAGTATTTACAGAATACATATGGAAAAATCTCAAGTCTATATATCTCCACAAGAGGCAAACAACCATGATTAAACCTAGAAAATAGATACTATGATCAAAACAATGTGGAAAATGCAGCAGTGGTATCCCAAAATGGCTGTTGGACAACTACAGCAGCATAGGAACCGATAAACACACAATGCCTATAATTAGCTGCAGCAAATACAAAATAAAATGGATTTTCCTGAACTACCACCTACCAAGTAATCCAATCCACCCGAACTGCATCATTTGTTAGCATCCAAAGACGCGAAATTACAAAAGACCAGCAACTAGTTATTATCAGTTTCGCACCTGCTAAGCTCAAGTCGTCATCTACTAATGGCAGATTCCACCACAATTCCATCAACTTTGTGTGCTAAAAGATTCTAAGAAACTCCAAGATGCTAAACATCATAAAGCAACACTACATGAAAGTAAGATTGAGGCCAATTACTAATTCAAGTATTCAACTACATTTAACACCAGTGGCGAAGGGGGGGTCCGGCCGGCGAGGGGAGTGGGTGATAGAGCACCAGCATGTAATATATGGGATCGAGACGAATAAACTACCTTCAAAAGAGCAATGTGAATGCGAGCGAGGTCGTGGTTGTTGGAAATGAACGCTGTCTCGATCTCCTCCGCGGAGAGTGCCAGGTCCCCCTTGATCACCTGCTCGAACACCTGGAAACCCCAAACCGAAACCCCATGAATCCAGCACCCTGAAGCCGAATTGGTCCAAGCAAAGCAGGGAACCCCGGGAGTAAAAAGGGGAGAGAGAGTGATGAACCATGTGGAGGTGACCACATGTGTATGATGAGTAATTGACATTGGTTTAGGATAGTGGAGTTTGGTTTGAGTGGTTCGGAGTCGAGTCGTTGCGTGGTGCAATGGACTCGGTCGGACTTTGGTCAAACTTAGTCGTATGGGATTAGGAGGCATATTCTGATGATTCGACAGGTTTGGACTTCATCCGTGGTAAGTATGATGCTATTTACGCTTTCATGTATCGAGCGGTGCTATTTGATGTGTTTCTTGTCTGTGTGGCTGCAGGACGTCGAGGCGAAGTCGTGGCGAGACACGGTGAACCGGACTAGGCGCAGGTGGCGCTGAGGTCAGAACGGTCGGGATGTGTCGAAAACGACGTGGACTCGAGGTGGTTGCGAGGCGTGCGAGGCAAGGAGTGCGGAAGCTTCCCGGAAGGTGCAGGAGGGGCGAAACGGGAATTTCGCAAGGCTGCACAAGCGGGAGCGAGCTCCGTTGGATTCAGCGGGCGTAACGGGGCGGAGACCCGTTAGCCATGAGGCTATAAATAGGTGGAGAGGGCTGCATGCCCACTTGAGCATTTTGGAGGGAGTTAGGGTTAGCTCTAATCAAAAGAGGCTTTAGGAGGTGGTTTTCCTTTAGTCTTTAGTGGTTGGAGAGGCAGAGTTGTGCTCCCTCTGTCCTCTTCGATGGTCTCTAGGTAGAACAGAGAGTTCATCCCTCCTCCAAGCATTCATGGTTGAGGATTGAGAGGTTGGAGAGGGATTGAGAGTCATGTAATCCTTCATCTTGTTCTAATGTCCATGCGTATCGTGACTCCTTGTATTTCCTCTTGGTTTATTGAATGAAATCTGAAGTTTGCTTCTTGTGCCCTGTTCTGTTCTTCGATGGCTCTCTCTGGTGATTTGTGAGTTTTTGAGTTTCTTGTTATTTCTTGCTTGGGAGTGCCAAAATGGGTTGCTCTGTGATGGGTTAGTGCTTCAAGATCATTTCATCGAGTTTCCCTAGAGCAAACCTCGCTTTAATCTCAGTTTTCATTTTTTTGGTCTCCTCTGTTCATGGTTGCATCTCTAGGGTTTTAGTGCTACTCTTGTTTCCCTTGTTGAGATGGCTTGAAATTTGGCATGGAGGGTCCAGATGCTATCTAATAGCTATCCTCAAAGTTTCGTGGCCAAAGGATCAACGGTTGGAAAGTTATTGGATTTTTGGGGTAGCTCGGGTAAAATTTCAGATTCTCCCAATAATCTGAAATTCTTGTTGTTAGGTTTGATTTCTTTGTTCCCTAGAGCCTCCTCTCTATTTGGAATATAGTTGTGTTGCTCTGGGACAAAAAGAATGAGAGAAATCGACCTTGTTTCGTGTTTTTCGAAGATCTGAACTCTGGCCAAAAGTTCAGAAATTTCAGTTTGCTCTCGGGTGGCCTGGGGACAGGGGAGCGGTCAGACCGGAGGCACAAGACCGGTCAGACCGGCTATTACCCAGCGGTTAGACCGGCTATTACCCAGCGGTCAGACCGGCCATTACCCAGCGGTCAGACCGGCCATTACCCAGCGGTCAGACCGGCTTTTACCCAGCGGTCAGACCGGCCGCAGGGTTTTTGCTGTTGAAGTTTTCTTTGTTTGCAGTGTTGGTTCTCCTTCTTTTGCAGTGGCTTTTTCCTCTGTTTGTTCGAGTTTCCAGAGAGTCTTGCTTTCCTCTTCATAGCTTGTCATAGCTATTTGGAGAGGTAAATTTGCTTGTGAGTACTTGGGGACGAATTTTTAGAAGTCGACATTCACGCCCCCTCTGTCGCCATTTCGGTCCTACAATTGGTATCAGAGCCGGTTAGCTCTAATCAATAGATCTTAACCGGTCTCAAGAGCCATGGCGACGGACAAGTACTCAACCAAGCCGCCCATTTTCGATGGCATCGATTACCCCTTCTGGAAAAGCCGAATGGAGACATACATCTAGGCTCAGGGGTACGCTATCTGGCGCAAGGTCAAGGTCCGGTTTGTTGTTCCTGCCGATGAGAACATCAATGCGGGGAATATGCATGATGTTGAGGCAAATGCTAATGCAAGGAACATCATTATCCAGGGCCTGAGTCATAGCGAGTTTGATCGCATCTCCCACCTGTCGTCCGCCTACGATATCTGGGTGACCCTCGACGCATACCATGAGGGCACCACCCAGATCAAGACGGTTCGACAGGACCAGTTCAAGCGAGAATACAACAAATTCGAGATGCTTGCTGGTGAGTCGCTAGATGAGTGCTTTGCGCGTTTCCACAAGATCTTGAGCAACCTCCGAGCGGTCGGTCTCACATACCCCGACTCGGACAACACTCGATGCTCGCGGTACTCGATCTGCGTGTTTGGGAGATGAAAGTGACCACCATCAAGGACACGACAGACCTCTCGACCTTGACTCTTGATGCGCTGTACTCGCGCCTCAAGACTCACGAGATTGACGTTGTCTCTCGTAGGTCAAAGTCACAGTCGATGGCTTTGGTCACTGATCCCACGGTGGCTTCTGGTTCCTCTTCTTCTGATTCTCTTTGCGGATTCTCCCTTGCTAC
Organism: Dendrocalamus sinicus; assembly: GCA_036346575.1. NCBI lineage: Eukaryota > Viridiplantae > Streptophyta > Magnoliopsida > Poales > Poaceae > Dendrocalamus > Dendrocalamus sinicus. Next base: position 16,259,649 of record CM070674.1, on the reverse strand, counting down.
TTTCTGTGACATAACTGATGATCAGTTAGAGCAGCTTGCGGATGAGCAGCTTGCCCTCCTTGCTCGAAGATTCTCCCATGCTTACAAAGGGAGGAGGGACAGAAAGAGAGGAGGACCCGTGATTTGCTTCGAGTGTGGTGGCCCCAACCACATCCGAGCAAACTGCCCCAAGCTTGGGAAGGGCAAAGGTGACTACGGCGGTTCGGGCAAGAATGACTACACCAACAAGAACCGCAACACGAAGCCCTCGACTGCCAAGGCAAGAAGAAGTTCGAAACCGGGAAGGCCAAGAAGCTCTTCCACCGCGCCTCACCGCTTTCGACGACCTCGACCTCGGCGAGGTGGAGGGATGGAGCGACGACGATGGGACGGGTAACCAAGAGCCCAAGGATGGCGGCGACGACTTCTCGGCATGTGCTTCATGGCCTCGAGGGCGAACTCGGCGACAATGAGCGTACTCCGACTCGGACGAGTATGCCCCACCTACGACCAGCTAAATCAAGCATTTCTTAAGTTAGGTGGTTTTCATGCTAGAGCTAGGGCTAGGTGTACCGAGTTAGAGAAGGAAGTAGATAGACTGTCACGGAGCTTACTTCACTTACATCCGCTCCTCCCGTGATGATTGTGATACATCTTTGTGCTTTCTTTGGGTGATTTGGAGAAACTAAGGACCTCGCATGATAGTGTGTCCTCCGAGCTTGATGTTGTTAAGGTGGAGAATGTTAGTCTGCTTGCTGAGTTAGAGTTGAGTAGGATGGCTGTTACCCTACTTACTACTGATGAGATTACTTCTTCCACCTCATGTGAGGTTAAGGACATTGCTGCTAGAGGACCTTATGCCATGCTCCTTGATCTGCCCGATTCTTGTAAAAATTGCAATAACCTGAAGATGAACTTAAAACGGGCAGATCATAAAATTGCTGAACTACAAGCTTCTTTACTTGAGCCGATTGATTCATGCTTGAACTGTCCTAAGTTAACTGCTGAACTTGAAGCTGTCTCCAAACAGTTTCAAGATATGATTGATCATGATAGGAAGTTGGCTCAGTATGCTTCTAAGGACCCTGTTAGCTCACCTTGCAAAAATTGTGAAAAACTAAAAATTGACTTGATTACATTGGATGAAAAATGTGAAGCTAACTAAGGACCTACTAGAAAAGCCACCATCGCCTTGTATCTTGTGATTGTTAAGGCGGGAGAAGCCCGGGGTAAGGTTGAGGCGCTTAGCGACGTGAACCAAACGCTAGTAGTAGGACTGTCCCTTCGAGTGGCCTGTGCATGCACAAGCCATTCTCTCCTCTACTGTTGGTTCTTCTTCTGCTCCCTTACCCCCTGCTGTTCCTTCTCCTCCCTGCTCTTCTTGCACCTATCTCTTTCGGGAGTGTCAGTACCTTATGAACACTCTCGAGAGATTTGTAGGCGGCAAGAAGAAGCTCAATCTTATTCTAGACCAATCTAAGATCTACAGATTTAATCAGGGTCTAGGATACGATTTTTATGAGGATATAAGAAAGCACCCACCTGCTATTCTTAGACCCATAGTAGGTGGTGCGATCGAGGTTGAGCCTAAATCTGATGAGGTCAAATTCAAATCAGCGGGCTTTGTCCAAGGGATCTCTGACAGCAAGGTGAGTTCACCTGCTACTTCGGCTCCTCAGAAGCCAAAGCCATCGCGTGCTACTTCCACCTCTTCGAAGGTGAGGTATCATTGCACCTTCTGTCAGAAGGATGGACATACGATCGACCGATGCTTCAGGCGCGCCAGGATCGTGCAGAGAGACCGTGTTGCAGCTCTTAGGCGTATTCAGGGTCAGCCCCAGACTTTGAGTGCATTTAAGACCAACACGAGGTCTAGGTTTGCTTCAGATGCTTCTGATGGGTTTGGGCAGCATCGAGGACTTGGTTTTTCTGAGTTTGCTGGTTTTCGTCCTCGTGCTACTCCTGGTTGTGACTTTCGCCGTCCTGAGGGTAGATCTCATTTTCCCCGTTGAGATAGCTACCCGCGGCGTGATCAGCATGCTGCTGGTGTTCCGACTCGCTTTCCGTGAGCGATCGGACCCGCATCAGCCTTCAGTGCGCTCGCAGACCTTCAGTTTTGAGTGACAAAGAGCGTAGGGTAGCTAGAGGTCAGTCGTGTGTGGCTACTTCTGCTACTCGACGTGTCGTTCAGTATTGGGTGCCAAAATCACTCTTGATTTACCCCAGTACTGAGACTTTACTCTCTGTTTGACTCAGGTTCGCCAGGTAGGGAAGGAGAAGGTTTGGCTTGTAGACTCCGGTTGTTCTCGTCATATGACCGGAGACTCCCGTTGGTTCTCCTCCCTAGCCCGCGCTCCAGGTGATGAGACGATCACCTTCGGAGACACTTCGTCTGGGCGTGTCATCGCCAAAGGTACTGTGCGCATTAATGCCTCTTTTATTCTTAAGGATGTTGCCTTGGTTAGTAAGCTGCAATACAATTTGCTTTCCGTTTCTCAGCTTACCGATGACGGTTTCAAGGTGAGCTTCAAGAAAAACAATTGCAAAATTCTTGATTCTTCGGGTAGTCCGTTTATGGATTTCTCATTTTGGGAGGATCTTTCGTGCTGATTTTTCCGAGTCTTCCGTGATCCTCTCGGTGTTTAGTTGCTTCGAGTCCCGCGACCTCTCTTTCGGCATAGGAGACTTGGTCATATTGGATTTGACCATTTGACCGAGTTAGCGACCACGATCTCATTCGTGGTCCGCCAAACTCAAGATGGTCAAAGATCTAGTTTGCGCTCCATGCCGCACGGCAAGATGGTTGCCGCTTCTCATCCTCCGGTCCACGATTACTATGACCGATGCACGGAACAATTGCTCCACATGGACACGCTTGGACCAAATGAGTCTTGATCGGCAGAGGGAAGTGGTATGTTCTTGTTGTGGTCGATGACTTCTCGAGGTATTCTTGGGTGTTTTTCTTAGCCTTGAAGGATGAGACGTTTACCCATTTTCGAGGTCTTTTCAGTAGGCTTTCTATTGAGCTCCCAGGTGCCTTACGAGCGATCCGCAGTGACAATGGCACGGAGTTCAAGAATTCCTACTTTGAGAGGTTTTGTGATGAGACGAGTGTAGAGCACCGGTTCTCTTCTCCGCACGTCCCACAGCAGAATGGCGTCGTGAAGAGGAAGAACCGTACCTTGGTCGAGATGGCCAGGACGATGCTTGATGAGTACTCTACACCGCGGAAGTTCTGGGCTGAGGCTATTGCGACCGCGTGCCATGTTTCAAATCGAGTCTTTCTTCGGGCACACTTGCACCGCACTTCTTATGAGTTGAGATATGGGCGAAAGCCCAGCGTCTCTCACTTTCACGTGTTTGGTTGCAAGTGCTTTATCTTGAAGTCCGGGAACCTAGATAAGTTCGAGTCACATTCTTGTGATGGCATCTTTCTAGGTTACTCGCCTTCTTCGCGGTCTTATCGGGTTTGGAACTGCGAGTCTAGCAAAATGGTAGAGACCTATGAAGTGACCTTCGACGAGGCCAGTCCGGGGACTAGGCCCGATATCTCAGGTTCTTTAGAGCAGTCCGAGCCCATCTTCGTGGATGATGAGGATGATGGAGATGAGGGTTGTCTACCCGATCCTGTCCCTCATCCACCCCTTGAGGTGCCTTCTTCCACCGCACCTCGGGGAGATCAGCCCATGCCTTCTGCCTCTTCTGGAGCTAGTGGCTCTGTTCCTACCTCGTCAGCTCATGAGGTAGAGGCCACTTCTTCATCTCATCCTGGACCTCCTAGACACATTCAAAAAGCTCATCCTTCTGAGCAGATTATTGGAGACCTGTTTGAGCGAGTCACTCGTTCAAAATTTGGCATGTCTCAATTCTGTCTCCATTCTGCCTTTGTTGCTTCTTTCGAGCCCAAAGATGTTTCTCATGCTCTTTCCGATGAGTCTTGGGTCAACGCCATGCATGAGGAGCTAGAAAACTTCGAGAGAAACAAGGTCTGGTCGCTTGTCGAGCCCCCGCGAGGTCACAATGTCATTGGGACTAAGTGGGTGTTCAAGAACAAGCAGAGCGAGAATGGAGTGGTTGTTCGAAACAAGGCTAGGCTGGTAGCTCAGGGGTTCTCCCAGGTTGAGGGTCTGGATTTCGAGGAGACCTTTGCCCCTGTAGCTCGACTTGAGGCCATTAGAATCCTGCTTGCCTTTGCAGCTTCTAAAGGCTTCAAGCTTTACCAGATGGACGTCAAGAGTGCCTTTCTTAATGGATTCATTGAGGAAGAAGTCTATGTCCGACAGCCTCCTGGTTTCGAAAACCCTAAATACCCAAACCATGTCTTTAAGCTTTTCAAAGCTTTGTATGGACTTAAGCAGGCCCCTAGAGCTTGGTATGAGAGGCTTAAGTCCAATCTGTTGAGTCATGGTTTCGAGATGGGTAAAGTTGACAAGACCTTGTTCATTCGCCGACATGGCACTGACCTATTGCTCGTCCAGATTTATGTGGATGACATCATCTTTGGCGGCTCCTCGCATGCTCTCGTTTCCCAGTTTTCCGATGTCATGAGCTCGGAGTTTGAGATGAGCATGATGGGTGAGTTGAGCTTCTTCCTTGGCTTCCAAATTAAGCAGGCTCGGGAGGGTACATTCCTGCATCAGGCCAAGTACACTCGAGACCTCCTGAAGCGCTTCGATATGAGTGAGGGTAAGCCGGTGTCCACTCCAATGGCTACCTCAGCTTCACTCGACCCAGATGAGGATGGCGAGCCAGTTGATCAGAAGGAGTATAGAAGTATGATCGGCTCCCTCTTATACCTCACTGCCTCGAGACCAGACATACACTTTGTTGTATGTCTATGTGCTCGGTTTCAGGCTTCTCCTCGCGTTTCTCATCGTCAGGCGGTGAAACGCATTCTTCGGTACCTTCGAGCTACCATTGACTATGATATCTGGTACTCTTCCTCTTCTTATCTTTCCTTGAGAGCCTTCTCGGATGCAGACTTTGCTGGCTGTAGGATAGATAGGAAGAGCACTTCTGGCACCTACCAATTTATTGGCACTTCTCTCGTTTCCTGGTCTTTGAGGAAGCAGTCCGGTGTTGCACAGTCCACTACAGAGGCCGAGTACGTTGCTGCAGCCAGTTGCTGTAGTCAGGTGCTTTGGATGGCTTCGACCCTGCGGGACTTTGGGTTAGTTATCGATAGTGTTCCACTCTTTTGTGATAACACTTCTGCGATTAACATTGCTAAGAACCCAGTGCAGCACTCTCGGACCAAGCATATTGATATCCGTTATCACTTCCTTAGAGACCATGTAGAGAAGGGTGACATTGTGCTTCAGTTTGTGGAGAGTGACCACCAGTTGGCTGATATATTCACCAAGCCTTTGGATAGTTCGAGGTTTTCAGCTCTGCGGGGAGAGCTTGGAGTGGTTTGTCCTTATGGACTGCTATGAGGGGGAGTTTGTGCTTTACTGCTTTATCTTATTGATTATGCTCCTACTCCTGTCTGTTGCATTGCATTTTGGGTGCATTTGGGGTTAGTCCTTCTAGCATAGGTTAGAGTGATCTTCTTATCTGGCTGTTTAGACTTCTTACTCTTATCTTGTGCTTCCAGGGTGCTGCATATTAGCTGTTTCTTATCTCATTAGATTGAGCTTACTCACTTCTTGTAGGTCCTAGCGAGGGTTGGGCCACCCTCGGGTAGACAGGGTACGTGTTTGCTCTCTAGTGTGTGCTTTTCCGGTCAGCTGATAGTCCTGGAGTCATATGGGGTAGATGAGAGTCAGTCTAAGCCATAGTTGCCTCTATATCTTTTCTATGCTTTAAGGACTGCCTGGTTGGTTTTCTTTGCCAGCTTCTCGATTTATTGCCTTGGTTCAAGGGGAGTGCATCTGGGAGCTTCTAGAGCTTAATCTTGACTTAACTCCACTTGAACTTAAAGCTGCATCATATGTTGAGGAGGAGTTGGATTTTATGCATTTTCAACATTTAGCATTGTAATATAACTACAGTGAGCCCTGTTTATTATCCTGTTTTGACATGCTTACATACTTTACACCTTGCCATGACTTGTGCTTGTTTGCTAGCTTCATCATGACTTCATATGTGTACGCTAGCTTTTTGCCATGATAAGTAAATTAAAATTGCTCAACTTGAACTAAAAATTGTCATGCTCACATTTGAGTCTAGTCTTGCTTTAGCTATCCTCTTATGATTCATGCCATGTCAAATAGGCTAAGTTGAGCGTTGAATCTCTATTGAGCCTTAGTTTGAGCTATTGTTGTCTCTTAATGATGCATAAGTTCGTACTACATGTTAAAATGCAAAAAGATCTCTTTTGTGCGAAAAAACTGATCTCACCAATTCTCTCCTATGAGACGGCTTGCCATTGCACTTGGCATGAACTTAGGGGGAGTTTTGGATGACCTAGACTATCTTCTTAAGCTAATCGCTTGGAGTAGTCGCATAAGGCTTGAGGTCTAGCACATGACAAAACAAAAACCTGGTTGTCAACAACCTTCAAAAGAAAATATGTTTTTTTTGTGCTCAATTTGCTTAAGCTACAACAAGATCAAGTACTTCAACAAATGTTTCATTCTCGGACTTGTAGCACTCTATTTGGACTCAATTTGAGCTTCTTGGTTACGCTTAGCTTATTGACATGGCCTGCATCATCCTTGGATATCTCTAGCTGGACTTTGCTCATTGATGACTTGACTTGCTCACATAATGCACTTCATTTTCAGATTGTCATCTATGTGTTCTAGCTAGCTTATATATATGTTGTCATGATCTAGATAGCTCGTTATTGAGTTATGGCTTGGTGTAATACTTGTTGGTCATTATGGATAATTCTCATGGCTCAACATGCTTGAAATAATCAAACTTCAGTCATTTCATCCGTGTTTGTGATCATATTCTCTCTTTTGCATTCTTGATGTGTTTATTGCCAAAAGAGGGAGAATAGAGAAGAAAAAGCTAGTTGGGATCCATCTGTCGACATGGTCATTTGTTTCATTCCTTTCTTTGGACCATGTTGGATTCTTCAAACTCAAACTCAACTTTGCGCTTTTTCGAGGTTTGTCAATATACTCATCAAGGGGGAGATTGATGAACCATGTGGAGGTGACCACGTGTGTATGATGAGTAATTGACATTGGTTTAGGATAGTGGAGTTTGGTTTGAGTGGTTCGGAGTCGAGTCGTTGCGTGGTGCAATGGACTCGGTCGGACTTTGGTCAAACTTAGTCGTATGGGATTAGGACGCATATTCTGATGATTCGACAGGTTTGGACTTCATCCGTGGTAAGTATGATGCTATTTACGCTTTCATGTATCGAGCGGTGCTATTTGATGTGTTTCTTGTCCGTGTGTCGCAGGGCGCCGAGGCGAAGTCGTGGCGAGACACGGTGGACCGGACTAGACGCAGGTGGCGCTGAGGTCAGAACGGTCGGGATGTGTCGAAGACGACGTGGACTCGAGGTGGTTGCGAGGCGTGCGAGGCAAGGAGCGCGGAAGCTTCCCGGAAGGTGCAGGAGGGGCGAAACGGGAATTTCGCAAGGCTGCACAAGCGGGAGCGGGCTCCGTTGGATTCAGCGGGCGTAACGGGGCGGAGACCCGTTAGCCATGAGGCTATAAATAGGTGGAGAGGGCTGCATGCCCACTTGAGCATTTTGGAGGGAGTTAGGGTTAGCTCTAGTCAAAAGAGGCTTTAGGAGGTGGTTTTCCTTTAGTCTTTAGTGGTTGGAGAGGCAGAGTTGTGCTCCCTCTGTCCTCTTCGATGGTCTCTAGGTAGAACAGAGAGTTCATCCCTCCTCCAAGCATTCATGGTTGAGGATTGAGAGGTTGGAGAGGGATTGAGAGTCATGTAATCCTTCATCTTGTTCTAATGTCCATGCGTATCGTGACTACTTGTATTTCCTCTTGGTTTATTGAATGAAATCTGAAGTTTGCTTCTTGTGCCCTGTTCTGTTCTTCGATGGCTCTCTCTGGTGATTTGTGAGTTTTTGAGTTTCTTGTTATTTCTTGCTTGGGAGTGCCAAAATGGGTTGCTCTGTGATGGGTTAGTGCTTCAAGATCATTTGATCGAGTTTCCCTAGAGCAAACCTCGCTTTAATCTCAGTTTTCATTTTTTGGTCTCCTCTGTTCATGGTTGCATTTCTAGGGTTTTAGTGCTGCTCTTGTTTCCCTTGTTGAGATGGCTTGAAATTTGGCATGGAGGGTCCAGATGCTATCTAATAGCTATCCTCAAAGTTTCGTGGCCAAACGATCAACAGTTGGAAAGTTATTGGATTTTTGGGGTAGCTCGGGTAAAATTTCAGATTCTCCCAATAATCTGAAATTCTTGTTGTTAGGTTTCATTGCATTGTTCCCTAGAGCCTCCTCTCTATTTGGAATATAGTTGTGTTGCTCTGGGACAAAAAGAATGAGAGAAATTGACCTTGTTTCGTGTTTTTCGAAGATCTGAACTCTGCCCAAAAGTTCAGAAATTTCAGTTTGCTCTCGGGTGGCCTGGGCACAGGGGAGCGGTCAGACCGGAGGCACAAGACCGGTCAGACCGGCTATTACCCAGCGGTCAGACCGGCTATTACCCAGTGGTCAGACCGGCTTTTACCCAGCGGTCAGACCGGCTATTACCCAGCGGTCAGACCGGCTTTTACCCAGTGGTCAGACCGGCCGCAGGGTTTTTGCTGTTGAAGTTTTCTTTGTTTGCAGTGTTGGTTCTCCTTCTTTTGCAGTGGCTTTTTCCTCTGTTTGTTCGAGTTTCCAGAGAGTCTTGCTTTCCTCTTCATAGCTTGTCATAGCTATTTGGAGAGGTAAATTTGCTTGTGAGTACTTGGGGACGAATTTTTAGAAGTCGACATTCACCCCCCCTCTGTCGCCATTTCGGTCCTACAGAGAGAGAATAGAAAACCCTACGCGAAGCAGGCTTACCCGGAGAATGTGGAGAACGGAGGCGAGCTCCCAACGACGGTGGAGGAGGACCCAGAAAACCCTAGGCGAAGCGGGCTCACCCGGAGAAAGTGGAGAACGGAGGCGAGCTCCCAGCGGTGGCGGAGGAGGATGCGGGGGTCCTCGGCGGCGGATTCGAGGATGGAGGTGGCGCGTGCGGCAGGCGAAGCGGCGGATCGACTGGAGGCGCCGGCCGGCTTGTGCCGTGTGTGGGTCGATCCGCCGCCCCTGGAGAGAGACGGAGATGGGTGGCGAGCTCCCAGCGGCGGCGGAGGAGGATGCGGGGGTCCTCGGCGGCGGCGGATTCGAGGATGGAGGCGGCGCGTGCGGCAGGCAAAGCGGCGGATCGACTGGAGGCACTGGCCGGCTTGTGCCGCGTGTGGTTCGATCCGCCGCCCCTGGAGAGAGATGGAGACGGGTGGGGGTGAGAAATATCAGAGGGGTGCTAATTAATTTACGGCTGGTTTTGGTTTTGCCTCGTGTCCACGCGCCATATTTTTTCCTTCCCGCTAAAATTGTCGTATGTGCCGTGGTTTATTTTAGCTGGCATATAATCTACCTGCACTAATATATAACTACCGCGGCACATAAATTTGCCCCATATTTATCTATCGTGGCATATAATAGTTGCCATGGTTGAATAAAGATAACATGGCACATAAAAGTGCCAGCATTTATTTTGTCCTGGCATATACTATATGCCATGATATCAAGTGCCGTGGATATAAATAAGTGCCGTCTTATTTATTTTAAGGGGCACTTAAGGCAAATGCCATCATAAATTATGTGCCACCAAATCTCTGCCATCTTGTAGTGTGTGAATTATCCCAAACGAGTATTAGTAAGAACTGTCTGTGATGTCTTGCATTATCATAGATGATTCGTATGAATAACTGTCTATAAAAATACCACAAACGGTTATTCTTATGAATTGTCTGTGATAATTACAGCACAGACGATAAGCGTCAAATATATCCTCTTTTGTAGTAGTGTTTGTCCATTGGAAATGGAAGTAGAAATAATGCATGCATGTCCGAATGAATGCATCCTCTATCGTAATGAGTATGCAAAATTACATGTTTGTCCAGTGCGCAGAGCATCTGTATACAAGCGCAAGAATGACTTCGATGATAGCAAAGACATCAAGGTGAAGCAAGGACCTCCTGCTAAGATGTTGTGGTATATATCTATAATGCTCCATTTGAAGCATTTATTTATGAACAGAAGCGATGCAAGACTGCGGCATTGGCACTCAGAGGAGCGTAAGAAAGATGGAATGATAAGACACATTACTGATTCTGCCCAGTGGAGAAACATCGATTGGATGTTTGTAGACTTCGCTACAGAACCAAGGAGTATAAGGTTTGGGTTGAGTACAGATGGAATGAATCTTTTCAGCAACATTAGCAGCCGACATAGCACCAGGCCCATGAATGTATGCATGTACAACCTTCCTCCTTTGTTGTGTATGAAGCAGAAGTACATTTTGATGTCACTACTTATAAAGGGCTGAAGCAACCTAGGAACGATATTGATGTGTATCTAGCACTATTGGTGTATGATCTTGTGACACTGTGAAACAAAGGGGTACATGTATAGGATGTAGACAAATAAGAGAACTTCACCCTACACGCCATGTTGTTCTACATCCTCAATGATTTTCCTACCGAGATTCAGTACGAAAGGAGCCAAAGCCTATCTGCACTAATTAGATTATACTAAGAGTGTGTGGTTGAACAACTTGCTCAAAACTATGTACATGCATCATGGTAGGTTCCTTCCACGGTATAACCCATACCGCAAGATAAAAAAATCATAGGCGCGCCAAGATAGCGCGTAGAGACCGTGTTGAGGCTCTTAGGCGTATTCAGGGTCAGCCCCAGACTTTGAGTGCACCTAAGACCAACATGGGGTCGAGAGTTGCTTCTGTTGAAGGGTTGGGCAGCATCGAGGACTTGGTTTTTCTGATTTTCGTCCTCGATATGCCTCTGGTCGTGACTTTCGCCGTCCTGAGGGTAGGTCTCGTTTCCCCGTCGAGATAGCTACCTGCGGCGAGATCAGCATGTTGCCGGTGCTCCGACTCGCTCTTCCATAGCAGTCGAACCCAACAACAGCTTCAAGTCTGCTCGTGGACCTTCTGGTTTTTTAAGCAACAAAGAGCGTAGGGCAGATAGAGATCAGTCGTGTGTGACTACTTCTTCTGCTCGACGTGTGACTCAGTATTGGGTTCCAAAATCTCTTTTGATTTATCCCAGTACTGAGCCTTTACTCTCTTGTTGACTCAGGTTCACCGGGTAGGGAAGGGAGAGGTTTGGCTTGTTGACTCCGGCTGTTCTCGACACATGACCAGAGACTCCCGTTGGTTCTCTTCCCTAGCCTGTGCTCAAGGTGATGAGACTATCACCTTTGGAGAAACTTCGTTTGGGCGCGTCATTGCGAAAGGTACTGTGCGCGTTAATGATTCTTTCATTTTAAAAGATGTTGCCTTGGTGAGTAAGCTGCAGTATAATCTGCTTTCAGTCTCTCAGCTTACCGATGACGGTTTCGAGGTGAGCTTTAAGGAAAACAATTGCAAAATTCTTGATTCTTTGGGGAGTCTGGTTTGCGGGATTTCTAGATTTGGGATTTCGTGCTAATTTTGTTGAGTCTTCTAGTGATCCTCTCAGGTGTTTAGTTGCTTTTGAGTCCCGTGACCTTACCTTCTGGCATAGGAAACTTGGTCATAATGGATTTGACCATTTGACCCGAGTTAGCGGCCACGATCTCATTCGTGGTCTGCCAAAACTCAAAATGGTCAAAGATCTAGTTTGTGCTCCTTGCCGGCACAGCAAGATGGTTGTCGCTTCTGATCCTCCGATCACAGTGACTATGACCGATGCACCAGGACAGCTGCTCCACATGGACATAGTTGGACCAGCTCGAGTGCAGTCAGCATGAGGGAAGTGGTATGGTCTTGTCGTGGTCGATGACTTCTCGAGGTACTCTTGGGTGTTTTTCTTAGCCTCGAAGGATGAGACATTTACCCATTTTTGGGGTTTGTTTAGTAGGCTTTCTGTTGAGCTCCCAGGTACCTTACGAACGATCCGTAGTGACAATGGCACGGAGTTCAAGAATTCCTACTTCGAGAGGTTTTACGATGAGATAGGTGTAGAGCACCAGTTCTCTTCTCCATACGTCCCCAGCAAAATGGCGTGGTGGAGAGGAAGAATCGTATCTTGGTCGAGATGGCCAGGACGATGCTTGATGAGTACTCTACACCTAGGAAGTTTTGGGCTGAGGCGATAGCCACCGCGTGCCATGTTTCCAATAGAGTTTTTCTGAGGGCACACTTGCATCGCACCTCTTATGAGTTGAGATACGGGCGAAAGCCAGTGTCTCTCATTTTCGCATGTCTGGGAACCTAGATAAGTTCGAGTCACGATCTTGTGATGGGATCTTTCTAGGTTACTCGACTTCTACGCGGGCGTATAGGGTCTGGAACTGCGAGTCTAGCAAAATGGTAGAGACCTGTGGGGTGACCTTCGATGAGGCCAGTCCGGGGACTAGGCCCGATATCTCAGGTTCAGTAGAGCAGTCCGAGCCCATCTTGTGGACGATGAGGAGGATGGAGATGAGGGTCATCTACCCGATCCAGTTCCTCCTCCCCTTGAGGTGCCTGCTTCTTCCACTGCACCTTGAGAAGATCAGCCCATGCCTTCCACATTTTCTGGAGCTAGTGGCTCTGTTCCTACCTCGTCAGCTCACGAGGTAGAGGCCACTTCTTCCTCTCATCCAGGACCTCCCCGTCTGAGAGACCATGTGGTTATGACCCCATGTTTGTGATGAGTAATTGACGAGTATTTTGGAAAGATTGAGTTTGGTTCGTGCGTTTCGTGCCATGATGGCTTTTGGCTCAGTCGGGTTTGGTTAGTCGGATTTGAGGTGTATTCTTCTTCCCGTTTGAGTTTTTGGGCCATTTTATGCTTGAGTACGATTTATTGATGCTAATGAGGATTACCTGTTTCGAGCGGTGCTATGTAATGTATTTCTTGTCTGTGATGGCTGCAAGACGTCGAGGCAGAGTCGTGGCGAGGCACGGGATAACCGGACTAGGCGCAGGCGGTGCCGAGGTCAGAACGGTCGAGGTGTGCCGAAGACAGCGAGGACTCGAGGTGGTTGCGAGGCTTGGACGGAAAGAAATGAGCAAACTTCCCGAAAGGTGCAGAAGGGGTGATTTGGTAAATTTGCAAGGCTGCACAAGTGGGAGCGGTTTCGTTTGAGATTAGCGGGCAAAACGGGTTGGAAACCTAGTAACCAAAGCCTATAAAAGGAGGGTTGTCTCCTGGTGCATGCATGGCTTGAGTGAGTAGTTAGGGCTTTTGCTTTGTGTCTCCTCTTTGTGCTTTAGTTGTTGAGAGCTGTTGGAGAGAGCAGAGTTCGTTGTTTTCTTGTCTCCCTGTGTGTGTTGGAGAGATGAGATGAGTTCTTGAGATGTTTGTGTGAGGAGAGAGTTGTAATCCCTGTATAATCATACATCTCTCTTCCTCTCTATCAATTCAAGAATGATTTTGTTGGCTATTTTCATCTTTTGGCTTCGTTTGTGATGGATCTCTATGTTTGCCCTCTTCTCTGTTTCTTCTCCCATGAAGTGAGTTTGTGGTGATTTAGAAGCCTTGTGTGTTTGATTCTTGAAAGCTCTATGATGGAAAAGATTCATGACCATAAGACCATTCCATTTTCTAGAGCATTTGGAAGAATCAACATCTTCTGTGGATTTTAATCCCTTCATCACGTTTTCTCTGTTTGTGCTGTTTCTAGGGTTTCATGCCAGAGAATGTTTGGATTTATTGATTCCCTTCATAACTTGGCTTGGAATCTGGGTTCTAAGATCACAAGATCATTGCTAAATCAATTGCAAAAGGTCTTGGGTAAAGGATGAACGAATAGTGAGGAATCTGGAAAATTGTGTTTCTCCCAACCTCTTTTTCAGATTTTAGGCTAAATCCTAAACCCTTGCTTAGATGATGAAATCCTCTGTTCCAAAAGTGCTTGATACTATTTAGATCATATTCCTGCATTTCTGGATTGAAGAGAATAGAGAAAAACCAAAAATTTCATTGAATCCATTAATTCTCTGCATTTTTCAGGCTTCAGCCTGACTTGCCCTCGGGAAAATCGGTCTGACCGAGTTGTGACCGGCGGTCTGACCGGCATTGTGGCGGCAGTCAGACCGGAGGCAAGGTTGCGGTCAGACCGCCCAATGACCTGCGGTCTGGCCGCCCAGTCAGTTTTGGTTGTTGGTCCTTAGGTTTTTGCTTGATATTTTTCTTGCTAGGCTCATTTCGCATGTTTGTTTACTTGTTTTTCCAGAGAACATTTCTATCTACTTCATAGCTTCTCATAGTTATTGAAGAGGAAGTTTTAGTGGATACTTTTCGGGGGCGTAATTTTAAGAAGCAACATTCACCCCCCCCCTCTGTTGCCAATTTCGATCCAACACCGTCATATCCAAAAAGACCATCCTTCAGAGCAGATGATTGGAGTCCTTTTCGAGCGTGTCACACGCTCAAAGTCTGGCTTGTCTCAATTCTATCTCCACTCTGCCTTCATTGCCTCATTTGAACCTAAGGATGTTAGTCATGCTCTTTTTGATGAGTCTTGGGTCAATGCCATGCATGAGGAGTTGGAAAACTTTGAGAGAAACAAGGTCTAGTCGCTTGTTGAGCCCCCTATAGGTCATAATGTCATTGGTACTAAGTGGATGTTCAAAAACAAGTAGAGTGAGGAAGGGGTAGTCATTCGAAACAAGGCTAGATTGGTAGCTTAGGGTTTTTCCCAGGTTGAGGGTCTAGATTTTGAAGAGACCTTTGCCCCTGTAGCTAGGCTAGAGGCCATTAGAATCTTGCTTGCTTTCGCAGCTTCTAACGGCTTCAAGCTATACCAGATGGATGTCAAGAGTGCCTTTCTCAATGGGTTTATTGAGGAAGAGGTCTATGTTAGATAGCCTCTAGGTTTCGAGAACCCCAAATACCCAAACCATGTTTATAAGCTTTCCAAAGCCTTGTATGGACTTAAGCAGGCCCCTAGAGCTTGGTATGAGAGGCTTAAGTCCTATCTGTTGAGTCATGGGTTTGAAATGGATAAGGTAGACAAGACCTTGTTCATTCGCAGGTATGTCAATGACCTTCTACTCGTCCAGATTTATGTGAATGATATCATCTTTGGCGGTTCTTCTCATGCTCTTGTTTCACAGTTCTCAGATGTCATGAACACCGAGTTTGAGATAAGCATGATGGGTGAGTTGACCTTCTTCCTTGTCTTCCAGATCAAGCAGACTCGGTAGGGTACTTTCCTGCATCAGGGCAAGTACACTCATGACCTCCTGAGACGCTTTGACATGAGTGATGACAAGCCAGTGTCAACTCTCATGGCATCCACAGCTTCACTTGACCCAGATGAGGATGGCGAGCTAGTTGACCAAAAAGAGTACAGAAGCATGATCGGCTCCCTCTTGTACCTCACTGCCTTGAGACCGGACATTGACATGCGTCATTTTTATATACTTTTACCTGTCATTTTCCCCCATTATTTTTCGCATTTTGGGACCATTTATCATCATTTACACATTTTACCCTATTTAATTGCTCGAAATGGACCTTTTTACATTTTTCATTATTTTTCCGCAGGCCGGCGCGATCGAGGCGCATAAATGACAAATTTGGCATTCCGGAACTGCTCCATACAGAAATACGCTTCGACACGAGTGCGTAGGATCTTTCCGCGAAGAAATCGGAGCTCCGGAGGTCTAAATCAGAAGAAAGTACATTGGGAGAGGACTCTGTTGCAATTCCTTAAAAGCTGGAGGGCCAAATCGCAAAAAATGCCAAAATCCCCACCGGCCTAACAACCCTAGCCGCCGCCACAATTTGGATTGAGCCGGCCATTGCTTCTCCCCTGGCCCCCTTTTGCTCTCCCCTACTTCTTCTCCGGCGCCGGCGAAGGTCGGCCATCTCGCCGGCGGCCAACCACAGCTCCCCATCTCCAGATCCTTCTCTGCCTTCTCCATCCACCGGGCGCCACCACCCCACATCTAGCTCCGCGGCCGCCTCCCTTCCCTACACCGCCGCCTCTCTCTACTCCGGCCGCTCCGCCCCCCTTTCTCCTTCTCCGGTGCGCCTATCCCACCTCCACCACGCCGACGTCTCCCACCAAACAGCGCCGCCCTGCCTGCGCTCCCCCTTCTCGGCTCTCCATCGCCCCCTCCTCTTCTTCAGCCGCCGCCCCCATTTCCTCTCTCCCTCCTCGTCTTCCGCCTCCCTTCCTCCACCAAATCCCGCCGCCACCTTCTCCATCCGAGCGCCGCCGTCTCCCGTGCCCTCACCTCCTCCCTCGGCCGCTCACCCTCCGGTCTCTGCCGCCTCCCTTCTCCTTCTCCATCC
Source organism: Dendrocalamus sinicus (assembly GCA_036346575.1). Classification (NCBI taxonomy): domain Eukaryota; kingdom Viridiplantae; phylum Streptophyta; class Magnoliopsida; order Poales; family Poaceae; genus Dendrocalamus; species Dendrocalamus sinicus. Next base: position 16,243,319 of record CM070674.1, on the reverse strand, counting down.
GTCCCTCTGGATACACCAACGCCACTTACTTCTCCTCTCCTCTACCGCCGCCACTCTCCCCCTTCTTCTACACCTTCTCCGGCCGCTCCTCCGCTACTCTACTCCGGCAGCCAACCCCCTCCTCTTGGCTCTCCCCTACCTCGCCACCGCGCCCTTCTCCACCCGCAGCTCCTTCACCACGTCCGCCGCCTTCTCGTTGCTCTTCACCGCCCTGCTCCCCTCGGTGCGCCCCCGCCTCGAGCTTCTCCATCTCCACCGCCGGACGCGCCTTCTGCAACATCTTCCCCAACTCCATCTCTGCATCGCCATTGCGACAGTGCCGACGTCTCCACCGACGACGCTGGCCGACAGCCACAATCACCTCTGCTTCCCCTGCTACTGCTTCATTTCTTCGGTTCATCCCCTGATCCTTTTTCTTTATCCTTTTTGCTTCTCTCAATTACTTTGTTACTGGATTGTTAGTAGTGCTTGTTAATTTCTATTGCATTGTGCTATGTGAATGTGATCAGTGGTTGTGTTACTGTGCTATATTAAATTGTTCCAGGATTGCTCTATGCTCTAGTAGATTAACTCATGTTATCTGTGATCTGTGATGGCTGTGATGTTGGCTGTGATGTATATGTCAGTGGTTAGTTTGTTCTTATGGTCAGTGTGTGTTTAGTATTTGTGTATCAGTCTGTGTTTAGTATTTGTGTAGGGTATGCCCTGTTATGCAGTTGTCAGAATTGTTATCTGTGTTTGTGTGTTGTTGTGCACGGATTAGCTAAGCCGGCGACCGTCCCCCTTTCCTCTTGCTATCTCAATCCCCCTCCTTGCTTCTCGACCTCCCTCTTTTCTCTCCTTTTCTCGGTCGTTAGTTAGTTAAGTCGTGCGTGTGTTAGTTGTAGTTTTGTGTTGTCGTGTGAAGCCATCGCTGTCTAGATAGCCGTCGACCGTCTTCTACCTTGTTCTCTCTCGACTCTCTCCTTGATTCTAGATTCCCCTATTGCTTCCCGACTCTCTTTCTCATTCAGTCTCACGGTCGGTAGCTAGTTAGGGCGTCAGTTGGTAGTCGTTATCGTTCGTGTCGTCGTTTGTGCGTCGTTTGTGTGTTTCGTGTAGTCAGTCGTCGTGTCGTTCGTTCGGTCGTACGGCATCCATTCGTACGGTCGTTCGTCCAGTCGTTGTAGAGTTCGTTCGTTCGTCTAGCTTGGTAGTCGTTTTAGGTTTAGTTTCCTCCCCCGTTTTGTTTGACCTAACTTTAGCTGAGCACCGGTAGCCTCAGTCTAGTCCCTGTGGAGAACACGACACTCGCCGCTATTTCAGTGGCAACCCGTGCACTTGCGGGTGTGCTATTTTTGCACGATCAGACATACACTTCTCTGTATGTCTATGTGCTCGGTTTTAGGTTTCTCATCGCGTATCTCACCGCTAGGCGGTGAAGCGCATCCTTCGGTACCTTCGAGCTACCATTAACTATGGTATCTGGTACTCTTCCTCTTCCCATCTTTCCCTTAGAGCCTACTCAGACGCAGACTTTGCTGGCTATAGGATAGATAGGAAGAGCACTTCTAGCACCTGCCAGTTCATTGGCACTTCTCTTGTCTCTTGGTCTTCTAGGAAGCAGTTCGGTGTTGCACAGTCCACCGTAGAGGCCGAGTGCGTTCTTGCTGCCGATTCTTCTGATCAGTACTTTGGATGGCTTCGACCCTACGGGACTTTGGATTAGTTATAGATAGTGTTCCACTCTTTGTGATAACACGGGACATTGCTAAGAACCTAGTGCAACACTCTCAGACCAAGCACATTGATATCAGATATCACTTCCTTAGAGACCATGTGGAGAAGGGTGACATAGTGCTCCAGTTTGTGGAGAGTGACCACCAGTTGGCTGATATCTTCACCAAGCCTTTGGATAGCTCTAGATTTTCAGCCTTGCGGGGAGAGCTTGGGGTGGTTTGTCCTTATGGACTGTAGTGAGGGGGAGCTTTGTGCTTTACTGTTTTATCTTGTATATTGTGCTTCTATTCTCATTTTGTTGCATTGCATTTGGGTGCATTCGGGTTAGTCTTTCTAGCATAGATTAGAGTGGTTCTCTTGTCTAGTTGCTTCGATTTCTTCCTCTCATCTTGTGGTTCTAGGATGCTGCTTATTAGCTGTCTCTCTTCTCACTAGGTTGAGCTCACTCACTTCTTATAGGTTCTAGCCAGGGTTGGGTTACCCTTGGGTAGACAGGGAATGTGTTTGCTCCTTAGTATGTTAGATGGGCAGCTGATAGTCCTAGTGTCATATGGGGTAGATGAGAGTCAGTCTGAGCCATAGTATCCTCTATATCTTGTCTATGCTTTAAGGACTGCCTTTTCTGATTTCTTTGCCAGCTTCTTAGTTTTTAGCTTTGGTTCAGGGGGAGTTCATTTGGGAGCTTCTGGAACTTAATATCGACGTAACTCAACTTGAACTAAAAGTGCATCACATGTTGAGGGGGAGCTGGATTTTCTTGCATTTCAGCATTCTGCATTGTAATATAACTTCATGGAGCCTTGACTATTATCCTTATATAACCTGTTTACAATGCTTTACATCTTGCCATGATTTGTGCTTAATTGCTAGATTTATCATAACTTTATACGTGTCGTCAAGCCTTTGCCATTGATAAGTTGATTAAACATGCACAACTTGAATTAAGACATGTCATGTTAGCTCTTGAGACTAGTCTGTCTTTAGTTATCCTTTATGATTTATGCCATTTCAAATAGGCTGAGTTGAGTCTTGAATCTATATTGAGCTTTAGATTGAGCTATGCTAGTTTCTTGATGAAGCATGAGTTAGTACAATAGTTTAAGAAAGCAAAAAGATCTCTTTTGTGTGCAAAAGAACTGATCGAACCAATTCTCTCTCATGAGATTGCTTGCCATTGCACTAGGCATAAACTCAGGGAGAGTTTTGGATGACCAAGATCATCTTCTTAAGCTTATTGCTTGAAGTGATCGCATAAGGCTTGAGATCTAGCACATGACTAAAATTTTGGTTGGAAACTGTAACATCCCGATTTTCAGAGCCTTTTTGAAGCTTTTAAAATAAAATTCACCATTTGGATTTTTTTCCGGAGTTAATTAAAGCTTAATTGGAATTTTTATTATATAAAAAGATTTAATATGATTAAATTAAATATTAATATTTGCCAAAAATATTTTATTTGTGTTCCTTGTGTCACAAGGAATTTTTCTGTATTTTCTGGGATTTTTCAGAATTTATTTGAGCTCAATTTTAAATTTCAAAAAAAAGGAAGAGGAGAGAGAATGAACAATGCCCGCGGCACTGTTCATCCATCTTCCCGCGCGAGCAGAACTCGATCGATCCAGCTCTCTGTGTACAGTTTCCTTCCATTTTTCTTTCTCTTCATAACTTCCAATCTGGACCTTATTTCAATGTCCTGCCAAAAGAAAGTTGTGCCAAATTACGCAAGGAATCCATCCCAACTGGCCTCTTTCCGTTTCGTTCATCTGTTTGCCTTTTATCTCCTATTTTCTGAAACGGACTCTAAACCGAAATCCACGAATTGGAGTCGGTCTCTATCTCTTCCAAGCCTATAAATACGACCCCTTGACTCCCCTAAACCTGTCCCAAGCCGTGCCAAGTCCCCCTCAAAGCCCAGAACGCCGTCGGCACCGAGGCCCTTCGGTCCCGAAATTGCTCGTCGCGTCTCGAGCTATCCAATGAGTTTTTCCGTGATCCTTTCGCGTCACATTGT